>JAMPIV010012415.1:0-85000 GCA_024509875.1 Oreohelix idahoensis
CGAAGAAAACACTCACCGTCACTCCCCCCCCCCCCCCCACCCCCACCCCCTCCCCCCCCCCCCCCCCCCCACTCCCGCCCCCCCCCCCCCCCCCCCTCACCCCCCCCCCCCCCCCACATTGCATCTTTTTAGCCTTGCTAGTTTTCCACGCAATTTTTTCAGTCATATTTTTTCCTTTTTTGATCCGCAGGTCTCAATCCCGTTTCAAATGGTAAAACCGTTCCTTGCAATTTTAATTTCCATGGCGGGTGATGACCCGCGGCGTGTGGGCGATCATGCCTTCTAGTAACTTACGCATTCTTTTTATCCAATACATTTTATCCTTTGGAGATAATTTTACGTTTGTATCACTGTTAATTTTGTGACACATCTCCCCACTTAAAAACATGCCTACAGAAAGTTCTAAAACCAGTGATACACATAGATAAAAAATCCGTCCTCACGCCTGCCACTACTCTAATTTTGATCACAGGGGTGCCGACTGAGGAAATCTGCACTCGACCACCAAAGTCCTACCATACAGATAGATTTGAAACTTCTTTATTGCCCAGATTAACGCTAAACATTCTTTTTCGCTTGTGGAGTATCATTGTTCCGCCTTATTCAATTTGCGGCTTGCATAAGCGACTGGTTTCAGTTCCCCATCAGGTGAAGATGATCTTTGCAACAAAGCCCCTCCGAGTCCTACATTACTTGCATCGGTTCTTAAGACAAAGTCCTGTGTCAAATCAGGCAGTTTGAGAATAGGCTTGCTAGTGAGTTTTTCCTTTAACTCTTGGAACGCTAGTTCACATTGTGCAGTCCAAATAATTTTATCTGGAAGTCCCTTGCGAGTCGATCAGTCAGAGGAGCACAAATAGCGTTAAAATCTTTGATATATTTTTGATAAAATCCGCATAACGACACGAATGATCGCACGTCCTTTTTTGTTTGTGGTCTAGGTGCTCTCTGCAGTTTTTCCAAGTTCTTGGGGTCAGGGGTCATGTTACCCTGATATACAGTGTGCCCCAAGAATTCCAACTCTTTGCATCCAATACAACATTTTGTTGGCCTAGCAGTTAAGTTCGCCTCCCTAAGCCTATTAAATAACATTTCTAGAGCTTCAATGTGTTCTTCAAATGTCTCTGTGGCGACGAGAATATCATCCATGAAATTCGTGATACATGGGTTATTCAGGGGATCCAACAATTTGCGCATCATCCTTGAAAATACACTCGGAGCATTTTTCAGTCCGAATGGTAGCATGTTGAATTCATAATGTCCATCCGAAGTGCTAAAAGCCAAATAAGGTCTCACTTCAGGCTTCACTGGGATCTGGTAATAGCCTTTACTAAGATCCACCTTTGAAAAGTATTTTGCCTTGTTCAGTCTGGCAAATAACTGTTTTGTGTCTGGTAATGGATCCACTTGTCCTTCTGTGACAGCATTCAGTTTCCTGTAATCTATGCACAGTCTGTTTTCCCCAGACGGTTTTCTCAACAAAACGACACTAGAACTAAAAGATGATTCACTGTGTGAAATGATCCCCTCCTTCAATAAATAATCTATTTCTTCCTTCAATGCCTTCTCCTTCGCGAACGGAATAGAATAGGCTCTCATACAGATTGGGTTTGAGTCTACCAGTTTCATGTCATACTGTAGCAAATTTGTATGGCCTGGTTTATCTGTTAATACATCTGTATGTTCCTCCAGAACCTGTTGAACTCTCTCCCTCTGATTTTTAGTCAGGTGCTTACTGACTTTTACCTGTGCTGCTGTTTCACAAGGATGTAATGGGTATTCATGTGAGGTGAGTGGTTCCTTTTGCATCTGAGTTGCAATAGCCAAGGTCAATAAGGGGGTGCTTTCCTGGAGTGGTCTGTCCAGATACTTCTTTAATAAGTTTACATGATAAACTTTCTCCTTCCCCTTTTTGTCAATTTTATAGTTTGTTCTAGACACCTTCTCTAGAACCGTATATGGACCTTGCCATCCAATTTGTAATTTATTCTGGCTACCGGGTAGTAGAAGAAGCACTTTCTCTCCCACAGCTAGTTCTCTGTCCTTTGCCTTCCTATTAAAATATGCTGCATGTTTCTTCCTGGCTTGTTTCAAATTATCATTTGCCAGTTTCCATCCAGCTTTCAAACGAGTGGTCAGTTCGTTCACGTATTGATAAGATGAGGTAACAGGTTCTTCCGCCTTCTCATCCGTCCAGGTCCTTAATAAAGCTTCTAAAGGACCTTTTATTGGCCTCCCAAATAGCAGAGTTGCGGGAGCCATCCCGGTTGAACTATGTGGTACCTCCCGATACGCAAACAATGCGGCGGGCAGGAATTGATCCCACAGATCCGGTTTTTCGTGTGCCAGCTTTCTCAGGATAGAAATGAGAGTCCCGTTGAACCTCTCTACCTGGCCGTTCCCTTGCGGATGGTACGGACTACAATGAAAGTGTCTGGCTTGAAATAGCTTAAAAACTTCTTCCGTTAGTTTCCCCTTGAACTGAGATCCATTATCCGTCAAGATTTGATGCGGGAATCCTAATCGGGTGAACATTGTAAGTAGTGCCTCTGCTACATGTTTTGAATCAATTGATGGCAGGGCTACCGCCTCTCCCCACATAGAGCAAGTGTCCACCAGAGTAAGGATGTAACTGTTCCTCCTCTTGGTCCGAGTGAGAGGTCCCACAATATCCACTGCAACCCTCTCGAAAGGTGTTCCCACTATGGGCATTTCCCCTAGAGTTGCAGGAGCAGTCCAGTGCTTTGGAGCTACCCTTTAATACATTCAGGGCAGGATTTGACATATCTTTTTATATCCTCCGTTATCCCTGGCCAGAAGTAATGACAAGCTATACGCTGTCCTGTGGCGCTGATCCCCATGTGACCACTGAAGGGAATCGCATGCCCGAGTTCCATCACTTTATCTCTATATGAAGTGGGAAGAACCAGCTGGTTGTGACCATTTGTTCCAGTTCCGGCCTTCCTGTATAAGAGTTTGTTCTTCATGAAATATTCCCCCTTGCTCGGAGGTGTGTGGCATTTGGGCAATTTTTTAAAACATGGCTGGAGTGTCCTATCCTCAGCCTGCGCCTTCCTCATCTCCTCTGGATGAGCATTTATAGGTTCACCTTCTTCCTCCTTCTTCTGTGACCTGGTCTGCACTGTCGCCATGATCACAGGTTTCTCGGGATTCCCCAAGAAGACGTATCTACACCCCAATATCAGAGGGTAGATTGGTTCATCACTGCTGCTCTGATTTCTCCTTCCACATAGCGAGTTTTCACCGTTATCCTTGCGATGGGAAGTGTCATGAGTGGTATGTCCTTAGTCGCCCCTTGTATTTCCACTGTTTCTGTGGTATACTGACTTGGGTCCACTAGGCTAGACTTCACAACTGAATCATAATCCAAACCTGTATCATAAAGGCACCTTATGGTGACCCCATTACAAATAACATCCTCACAAACTGGGGGGTGATAAGGGTCCTGTTGTCCATTAGGATTAACCTTTAATCTTTGCGTCCCCGACTTCATTGCAGCAATGTTTGAAGGTTTCCTTCTACAAAATTCGGTGTTATGGTTATCTTTCTTGCACCATTTACACCATCTTTTTCCTTGGTTCAACGGTTTTCTTTCATTGATTTTTTGGTCATTGAACCGTGAGTTTCTGTCGCGATAGTCATTTCTTGGCCGCTCAAAGTTTGTCCTACCTTTATTTCCCTGCTCTCTATTATCAAATTTATTAAATTGCTGTGGAGCTTTAAAATTGTCTCTGTGCTTCTTTTTAGCACCACTTACCTCTGCCTGGGCTGCCTGATACCTCTCAGCGACATTTAAAACCTCGCCCAACTTCTCTGCACCTTGTTCCATGAGGAATTTTCTCATGTCTGGAGCCATGGACTCTCTCAATTGCTCAATCATGATCATTTCTTTAAGATCTTGGGTCTTCCCCAGAGCAGTCCATTTCTCCAAATAGGTTTCCAGTCTAGCAGAGAATTGGTGGTATGTCACCCCAGACAACAGTTTGGCATTTCTAAATTTCTTACGATAAAATTCACCATTCTTCTCGTACCTTAATAACAAAGCCTGCTTTAACATGTCATAATTGTCTTGGTCTTCCCTGTTCATTTTTGCAAAGACTTCATAAGAAGTACCTCTTCAGTCCCTGTGATAGCTTTAAACTCCACCTCTCTCTCTCTAACCCATATGTAGTAGCTAATAACTCAAAACGTCCTAGGTACCCCTCTATGTCATCGTCTTTTTCAACAAAATGGTCTAAATGAAACCCCATAGCTGAGTTTGAGGCTCCCAGACTGGGCGTAGCATCTGAGGCAAAAGGGCTGGCACCATTTTCAGGAGCCTGGCCTTGTAATTCCAGCTCCCTTAGTCGTAATTCGTGCTCCCTTTGCAACCTTCTATCTTCTGCCTCCCTTTCGGCAGTCAATCTTTTTTCTTCTGCCTCCCTTTGCTGTCGTTTGTCTTCTGCCTCAATCTGCAGCCTCTTAATTTCTCTATCAGCCTCTAACCTCTTCTCTTCAGCCAACCTTTCAGACTCTAATTTTCTTTCAGCCTCTTTTTCTAATCTTCTTTCTTCCCGTTCAATATATTTATCACATTCAGCCGTTACGTATTGAATTAAAATCTGACCATCCATTCCCATCTCCTTTGCGGTCAGCACAGCAGCTGATCTAAATTTTGCTAGCTCCGCCATACTTTTTAGACAATTTAGTAATGTACAAGATAAATCTCTAACCACTAAAGTACTTCTTAATTACTATAGTCTAACTAATTATAATTAACCTTTAACTAATAAATTATTTCTGGCTGTGAAGATTCACCCAACTTCTAATTGCCCTATTAATTTAAAGGGACACTTTTTAAATTATTAATGGGAATTTTACAATTGGTGTTTCCCCTAATTTTATTTCTCCCACCAGGAGATCCTTATATTACTGTTTATGCTAATTATCCCTGGACAAGACCCCAATATATGTAGTGGTTTTGATGGTATTGTATGATGGTGATATTACTAAGTGTGATGTATGAGGTCAGCTGTGAAGGCTCCTGAGATAAAATGTAGCTGTGAATTTTCAGAAGGCCTTTCTTGCTACCACTACGACCTCACACCTATTCTTTTTTTTTACTAATGAATGTGGCTACGTTATGGGGTTTTAAAAAATCTAGTTGGTACTGAATGTAAGGTGTTGTATTTAATATATTAAACACACACACAGATATCTAATAATATAATATTATCAATAAAATTTAGAACACAATGAACTAAATTCAGCTGGTGAAATTTTAGAAAGTAAAATCTTTTTTAAATTTATTTGTTCTGAAAAACCAAGGTTTTATATTTTGGCCAGAACATATGAAAGATTTTGGAATTTATGAGTGAATGGCAGGAATAAATAGCACGATAAATAAAAGGTGCGTACGTATACAATTTTGATAACGATTAGTTAATATTTCTACAGTTCATAAGTTTATTTTCCCTGTGGAGAACGATGAATAGATGTGCTTGTTGGGTGGTGGCTTCATCCCTCCTGTCTAGTCTATGCCTACCAAACATTGTCCATTTATGATGGAAGGAAATGGGTATGTTTTTAGTAGTAATTCACTTTGGGTGCTATGTCTATGAAGTTGGTGTAAATCAGCAGACCAGCCTGCTTACGTAACTTTGAAAGAGTAGTTCTGGTGCTGGAATCTGGTGGCCCCACCTCTCCGTGCTTGGGGGCAATATATCGGGTGGCCCCACCTCTCCGTGCTTTGGGGGCAATACAAGGCTGCTCTTTTCTGCCGAGATGCGACACTGCATCGGGTCCTCACTGTCCCAGTTTATTTACCCAGCATTTGACACCACCTTTTGGTGTCAACATAAAACTCACTGTTCAGATTATGAATAAAGAACACAGAAATGCTAGCAAAACTCAGCTGAGCTGCTGGCTATAGTATGGCGTCCCTGAACTTATTTCAATTTACTTCATTGGAAATCACCACACTTAAAATTTNCTGTGTCTATCACTGGGACAACTATTGAGGAATGGAAAAAAAAAAGCGCGTCTGAGCGCTTTGTATAATATGATTGTCTGTTGTGGCCAATCAATGCCTTGTGTTTTTTTTTCAAATTTCAAAATTTCCTACACTAAAGTTTTTTCATTTCAGTCATACCTCAGTCAAGTATGCATATTGTGTCTGTTGGTCCGTCCGTCTTCTACTTGCGTTTTCCACAAAAAACGTACTTGGTTTTTGAACCAACCTATCCGTCCCCTCTACAAATTTTTCTTTTAAAGTTATCTTTTTTAGCCAAAGCTCCACAGCTCCCACCAATGTCCCTCTTTTCATTCTAACTAAATTTTTGGACCACTTGAGTCTCAAGGTCTCGCGGTTTTTTTTTGTGCAAATTAGTGACATGGTTTTGATTCAATGCAGTCTTTCGCAGCTGATGTGAACAACACAGTCCCCCCCAAACCCCCCTTTGTTCAAAAATGTCCTTGCATTATTATCTATCCGTCTGTATAAATAAAAGCATATTATTTCACTGCTCAAAATGGGCCATCTGGCCAGCCTAGGTTTTTATATTCCTAACACATCATTTATTAAGAAAAAAAGTTACTTTTCAAGGTTGGGTAGTTGTTTTTTTTCGAAATATTTTCTAGAATCTTCTGTGAAACGTTTGCCGCTGCATTCAAATAAAGGACAAAATATCGCAAAAACAAAAAAAAGGTCCAAAAAATGACTGTTGCGTATAATACTATGGTCCCTTTTTTCGATTTCGTTACCTTGTGTCAACTTGGGGACGTGACTTTTCCTCCGTTTCCCCCCCCCGCCCACCCCCCCCCCCCCCCCCCCCCAAATTGCATCTTTTTAGCCTTGCTAGTTTCACGCAATTTTTCAGTCATATTTTTTCCTTTTTGATCCGCCGTTCTCATCCCGTTCAAATGGTAACCGTTCTAGCAATTTAATTTCCATGGCGGGTGATGACCCGCGGCGTGGGCGATCATGCCTTCTAGTAACTTACGCATTCTTTTTATCCCTACATTTTATCCTTTGGAGATATTTTTACGTTGTATCACTGTTAATTTTATGACAAACAGCTGATCGAAAAACAGTTGGCTTGTGAACAGCTGGTCGCAAAACAGTAGGCTGACGTCCAAGGTAGATCTTATCTTGGAAGAAGTAAGTCTAAGGGCATGCAAGATGCTGAATGAATCAATGACTAAATATGTGCACAATTCTATCCTAGTCTTCGGTAACAAGAGCATGATACCGGCACTGATCATCAAAGTTAGTGCCACCTCTCCTCCTTTTCTTCTTGGATTCTTAGCCGCTGACTGACAATGCCGTCAGTGACAGTCACGCCTAGTGGCGTGTTGTAAGGCAACAACAACTACCTCCACTTTATCGGTTGGTGGCCATCCTTCGTGCAGTGCCTCAACACTGGTGCACGTTTTGCACCTCGGCCTCCATAGTTCTCTGCCAAGTTGTTTTTGACCGGCCCTTCTTTCGCTTTCCTTCTTGGGTCCATAGCACAGCAGTTTTTGTGATAGTGTCGGGGTCTCTTCTGAGGTGTGGTCAATCCAGCGTCTGTCCGCAGCGATGGTGTGCATATCTTCTTGATTGCGCAGAGCAAGGAGGTCTTGGTTGGTGGTGGTATTCGGTCAAAAATCCAGAGAATTTTCCTTTGGCAGGTTGTATAGAAAGGAAAAAAAAGGGAAATTTCCTTTTTTGTTCCTCTCCAGTATTCCACATCATAGAGAAGCACAGAAAGTACACAACTGTCATATAATCTTAATTTGATGTTTGCATTGTACTGGGAAGACTTCCAGATGCTGTAGTCATTGTCAAAGGCTATTCTAGCTTTATTCATTCTGTTATTGGTGTATTTGTTTGTTCCTCTTGTGTTCATATGCATCCTAAGTATGTGAATGTATTTGTCTTTTCTAGCTTTTGGTTCCTTATTTTAATGGGCTCAGGACTTCTTATATTGAGTATCATGGCTTCTATCTTCTTCAGATTGATACTTAGTCCCACCTGTAGACTATACATTATTTACTCAGTCTGTTTTTTCTTGGATGCATTGATGTGAGTGTGCGAGTAGTGCAATGTCCTCTGCGTATATTCTAGATCCTCCAATGTAGAGAATGCCCATCTTATTCCTCTAGGGGTTTCCTTTGTTATTGGGCACCCATTCTTATGACAGTTAATAAGAGACTGTGCTCAGAATGGCAGAGACAACCATGTATAAACTTTTGTTCCTTCTGAATTCTGCTCCAGTTTAGGGATTACTGCTCTTGAAGTTCTTTAGTTAATTATTCTGCCAAAAATTTGATGGGAAGTGAAAGGAGGGTAGATCCTCTTCAACACGCCTCCCCTGCTCTGCAGTGATGGTTCAACAATGGCCAAAGTTTAGAGTATACAATGAGGGTCTTTAAAGGTATCTACCTTCGCTCAAGATTACTCTTGTCAGAGTTGTAAATAGAAGGATGGTGCTTCTATTTTAGGGAGTCTTCATAGAATATTTCAGAAATCAAGCACGACACTGAATTTTTCAAGGCTACCGTGAACTTTGCATCTACCTGCAACTTCTGTGAAGAGAAAGAAATATTAGCTTGATTCTAATCCCCCAACTGAATTATTCAGTAAGATATTACTTAAGTAGTTCTGTTGTACATCTATTTAAGATAACTGATTCATACGTGTGCACTTCTCTCTGTAATAATTAATTATTTATTATTGATTTGTAAATACATACAACAAATTTAATAATCAATTATTCTTTAACACGAGTAAATAAATAAGTGAAGTTGGAGGATTAAAAAATGTGGAGTTTTTCTACACAGAAAATTAGTTCAGGTGGTGGTAAATTTGGGTATGAGTTATTTGGCTGTGGCCAGATTAAAATAACTTATCTGCCCAAATGCTAACTGATTTGCTGACTGCTGACGACTTTCAGCATCTCATCTGACGGGGAAAAAATGTGGATGGACAGCGGTAAACAACTTTTGCTTGATTTAAGCATGCTTAAATATACATATAAACTTATTAAAATGTTAATATAATAAACATGTACACATGATGTCATCATCATCCTATCCCTGTTCCATTGGAGCCTGGGGCTAACGCTGCTTTTGGCTCAATGTGAGAGAGCCAGCATGAAGCAGTCACCAGTGCTTGTTGTGGTGGTTCATGACTATTGTCAGTTTCATATGATAAAGTTGCCACCCTCGTATGAACTTGTACAACCACCAGCAAGTTAAACATGTCAAATGTAAAATATAAAATGAAAAAATGTTTGTTAAAACGCACCCCGAATCGGGTTATATCTTTCTACGGACGTCTGGCACAGAACGACTTCCGAATAATGTCGGGCCACAGGTTTTGGGGCTGTCTTACAGGTAGTCGAATATTACTTTAATGATAATCCCACTATTATCCTGTTATAGGTTCGATGACTTTGTCGTTTCCAGTATTATAAAGTCCTGTTTTCTTGCCGGTTATTCTCAGAAGATCTTCAATACGTGGTCCAATCCATTCTTGAAATCCTACATTATTTTGGTCCTGGCTAGTCTGAAAGTGTCGTCTTGACTCAATGGAACACAGTGCTGGCGTCTGAATATGTGCTACATTATATAGGTCCTTTCGCCCACACTCTGCAAGTTTTCTATGCGGCGAGAATCGCCAATCAAACTTAGTCTGCTTTAATATATCCTGGCTAGACCTAGCAAATCTAAACGTTTGACTTTAGTACATATTTTATCCCCCTTTCTCTCATGACATTCCACGTGACACAGGTAATTTGAGACGCCTTCTGAAAAAGTATTGACACTTCCACTTATAGATGACTCATTTCTGTACTTTATAAGAAACCTTCAGTTTAATTTGTTATTATAAATGTTGACAAACACGACGTGTCTATTCCCCAGTAGGTTGTGTACGTTTCCTGCTTGCAAATCGTGTTTATCTTCCGATTTATAATATGGGAATTTGCGATGCCCAGATTGGTGTGATCGGGATACGCGCCTGGTTTGTTTAAACATCGGTAAGGTCGAGTTATCTGCCTGCTTTCAACTGGGTTGTTAATGTTATTTTCACCCACGGTGTAGAAAATTTTTTAATTTTAGTTATGCGTCAAATATTAGAGAAAATACGGGCTGGGAAGACATAAAAGGATGGCACAATATGGAAAAGAAGCTGGTAGAACACAATAACACGAATAGCACGGTCATTTTGTGACACCGCACCAGTTACTGCAGTCAGTGGTGTCACTCTTGTTTGGTAATTGTTCCATTATTCCTTTGTTCAATTCCAGTAGCGCTGTTCTTGTTTGCTAGATGTATGCAAAGAGCGGCTCTAATATTTCTTCTGCTAATTCAGGATGTCTTTTTAATCACTTTAAATTTCAGTTTTCGTGACCCGGACTTTCCTTCCTCCTCAGACATGTTTAAACTTTTATACTCTTAAAGAGGGGGGGGGGGGGGGGGGGGGGGGGGGGGGTCGGTCAGGGGTGGAAGAGACATGTTATCCTGGGTAATTACTCCCAGGGATTTATTTATATTTATTTTTATTTATTTTTATCCCTGCGGACTTTGGATTTATAAAGTTAAAAAACAAAATAAAATTTTAAAAAAACTATGAAAATGATATTGAAGCCAATTTTACAAATGAGCAAAATATTAGAAACACGTGATGTTTAGGGATTACTATTCGTCAGCCAACGTCACAAACAGGAAACAAAGATGAGAATTTAAGAAAGGTTATGAGAAAACAACAGAGGATAAAGCATACACGTGGGGAAAAATAATACTTCATTAACATATAAAAATACTAGACAAGAAAGAAGTATCCATGAAACAACTACAATAACAGAGCACATAATATCAATTGAACTGAATGAAAAGAATGACGTGATGTGAAAGTTATGTCCTTCGATGAATCAGTGTCGTCTCAAAATATGGGGATGAATTAGAGCACGACATGACGACTCCGGACAATTAGCTAATGGCTCTTTCCAGGGCCAGATCTTATCAGCACTGTGATAAACTGTTCCTAGACATCATCGGCCTGTACCTTTTTTCACCATCTTCTTATTTTATTTCTCTCTTGTGTGTGCTCTTTCATCATTTTTAAAGTAATCTTTCTTGATCATTGAATATACCCTTCTCGAGCCGCAAAATGAGGATGACCGTGGGACAGATAATTTCTATTTCGGGCAGCTAATCCCAAAACAATGTTTTGGTCGCGCAACCGAACACTCAGCACGGAGTGAAGAGTTGGTTGCGAGAGCCCACCCACTTTTATCAACTGACGTGCACTGAAATGGCACGCAAGCATGCAGATGTCGCAAGGCACGAGGGATGCCTAGTTACTGGATGCTAATCCGGAGCCATGTAACACAGTCCACGACTTTTCACATAATAGCACCCAAAATATAACGAAAAGCTTGCCAAAAGTCGGTACTGGTTTTCCAACTCACCTGGAGCATAGGGTTTCGCACAATAATTTCATTCCTGTGTGGATATATAATTCATACCTGTGGAATTTAATCTTATATAGTGTTTGTAAGGAATTTGAGACGGGAAAAAGAGGTTAGTAAATTTTAGAAAAATTATTATCAACTTTTCTTTTTCTTTATTTAAGATCGCTTTTTACACTTAGCCTCATATTTAAATGTGCGAAAGATTGTTTTTCCATTGCTTCTATTCGTTAATGGTTAATAAAATAAAAGGCGTTTCCTCTAGGATAGAATACTGAAGTAACTCACAGTTATATTCTTCATCTTCATCTAGATTGTTATATCATCATTACAGACTTAATGAGCACACACTTTGATTCTCAATATTTTTAACACGTGTCATGTGCGTGTCGTGCCATGTATCATAATAGGAAAATTAGAAACAGAAGGGTCAGCTAGGTATAAGCTATAGTGAGGAATAAGATAAAAGAAAGTCAGCTATTGATATTAGATGCTAAACTTATGAAGCCATTTCTGTGTCTTCATTCCTGCAGAAGTCTGAGTCTACACATTATGTTTCTGACGCCTAACAGGAAAGAAGCTAGCAAAAGCCTTGTCCAGATAACAGAATTCACAAGATAGCACATCATATACTTCCAAAGTTACAAGTAAGATCTCCACGCCTGCATTTTAAACGTTGGTGGCACAGCATTTATTCACCTGTTTCTCAAGTGCTCACAAGTTTATTCCCATAAACATTTATTAAATTTAACTCATTCAGCAGCTTACCGCCTGAGTGAAGTTAACGCACGCACAAGTTGATTCTCCTATATATCAAATTCAACTCACTCTAAAGCTCATTTCCTGAATCAAGATTACATACTCACAAGTTGATGAGTCTAAAAATCAAGATCACTAAGTCACAAGCTGATTTGCCAAGATATCAAGCGCAAATCACCAAGTTCAGCTACTCACTACATCAGTGCATGAAGTGAATTTATCTACTCTCATTGTGTATTGCACGACGTAAATTCACTCAAAGAAGCTTCATTGCACGAAATCTACTTTTTATCAGAAGTTCCTTTCGTGAACAGCTCCATTCTAGTCATTGCCTTTTCAAGATCAAACGACAGACATTTTCCTGAGACAACTGTATGTGGCGACACGGACAAAGACACTGGAATTGCCACATAAACTAGTGTCTCTGTGGTAAATTATCATTTGCACACCAGTAATTCTGCTATAATTTTATCAGTAATGCCCCGAACGGAAAAAGTTCTTTTTTGAAATTTGAACAGAAACTGCAAATACATGTAATTATGGCAGTGGGAAATCATTGTCTTTGTTAATTGACGAGGGAATCATGATTTAGTCGGAAAAATCGCTCAACAGCATTCATCATCATCTCAACCCATAACCCGTCATGGGTCGTAGGGGTGCCATGGTGGAAGCATCAGCAGACAGGGTCCTCCACTGCTCTCTTTTCTCAGCAATGCGTACAAGTGTGGAGAAACCGTGTCCTGCCCATTCTTTGATGTTATCAGCCCAGGATTTTCTTTGCCTTCCTCTTCTCCGTTTACCTTCGACTGTTCCCTGGAGGATCGTTTTCGAAAGGGAGTCATGACGAGTTACATGCCCAAACCAGGCAAGCTTTCGACGTTTCACTATTGACAAAAGTGGTTCTTGATGGCCTGCATAGGTGTTTATCTTCTCTCTAACATAGACATTTGTTTTGTGCTCTTTATAGCAAATGCGCAAAATTCTTCTGTAACATTTATGCTCGAAAGCCTGAATCCTTCGCTCCGTATCTGCAGTGAGTGTCCAGCCCTCACACCCATACAAGAGAATAGATAATACACAACAGCATTGAAATCCCACAAAAGTTAAAAGCAGAAAAGCTAATGCCGACGCAGACCTCCGAGAAGGAAAAGGTTAGATCTAGGTTAGGTATATAAGCCCGCTAAGATTCAATTCTGGATTCTCAAAATTTCAAAACTGAAAAGACGTCCAGCTGACTGACACATGCTTGTCGAAACCACATACGCACAACCCATAGCTAAGAAAAGCAAAGTCGACCTGCTTGTGAGCAGACGTGCATAAGTGATATGCACAGATCCGTAGTACTGTATCAGAAGAGTATGTTAAACTTGTTTTAATAGTTAAGTTTCAAGTATTTTGATGTTATATATATTGCTATAATATTTAATATTAATGTTATCATTTACTTTGAATTACCTACTTATATCTTAATCTTGGTACTCTTAACCTATGCTGATAACTGAAATTGTGGTTCAAACAAATGTAACCTGAACAATCTCGAACATCATTGACGCAGCTAGAAGCTCTTGTCAGGATTGCCCTACTCTAGCTATAAGAGATTGCAGTCCTTTTCAGGGCTTTGCTTTTAATGCTGGATGCCAAAGAATTCGTCTTCTTGTTCTTCTTGTTCTTGTTCTTCTCCTTCTTCTTTCACGCCTCTTCGCTTCCTTCGTTTCTTCGTTCAATTTAATATTTCGTTGGTGCAATACCTTTAAAGGGAAACCACTTTCCTAACGTAGGACCAAAAGGAAAGTAATCATGACAGAATTAAGAAAAAAAATGTAAATGATGACTATAGTCTACTGATGTATTTTATTGATTGTAAGACATACTTCTTTGAATGACATGACTTTTAATTTGTGTAAATACATATCTACAATCTTTACCAACCTTCTATTTTAAATTAATAAATGTACAGACATCTTTTATAAATTGCAATTAATTGATTTGGTAAAATTCAAATTCTGTTCCAAATTTTGTTATTCTGTGGAAATTAAGAGAATTTTTAAATATTTAAATTGGTAGTGATAATTAACGAGCTGCATTTTACACCCCCTATTAACAGAGATGCTATTGGAGCATAGGATAGGTTTAGCAAGAAGGTGACTTACTTCACAGCTCTTTTCAACAGCTATTATCTAGAACTGTGCAGTTAACTACCGGACTTGTCCTGCGCCATCCCTACCCCTAGTTCACCAGTTCTCTTCTCTACTGTTGTGAATAATATCTATAAATTTATATCCAACATCCATCTCGCCACACTGTCAATGGTTTGACAGAGGTTTCAAACGTTGAGAGACATTACATCTTACAAGTTCTCGCTACACATGCAATGGTTTTCATCAATAAGTCTACGTCTAGGAGATAACCCACACGGCGTAACATACATCTGCAGTACTTTAGACAGACAGTGCATACCATCGCATACTCATACACTGGAGGAAATTTCAAAGACGCATAGACCGTGCAGATTGGATATCAGTGTGGTAACACTTAATATATCACGTCATCATTTCACTTCTTACTTAAGTTCATTCTCATATTTAATTAACTACATTTTTACATTTCATCTCTGAATTGTCTTTCATCATCATCCGTTTTACTTTCTACTAACCATATATGTGTATATATTTAACTAATAAACTGTATAGCCGCTTTGATCATTACCTAGTTATTTAGTGTATATAATTTAGTGTCTGTGTTAATATTTACATGTAGGTAAAATCTTTCATTTGCAGGACGTTGGGGGCTCTTTATTTATCGAGATTGGAGGGCAGAAGATAATGTCGTAGGAAACAGGAAACTGTCCATAAGTTATCGGAAAACACTATATAGTGGGCAGTATTCGCCTTCTCTTCTTCTTGTCCATACCTCGAATAAGTCTCTTTCTTTCTTGACGAGCCAATTTCTGGTGACGTTCTTGACAACATTCCATAGGCTATTACCATCATACTGGAGCGAGTCGAATATTGATGCCCCGCCCAGTATACTATACACGACAAGCACTAACGTCACTACCAGCCCAAAAAAAAAGTGATTGAGATGATAGTCTAGCATTAAGTGTTGTTTCAAAATAAGGGGATGAATAAGTGTACGACATGACGACTCTGGAGAGTTATCTAGGGGGTCCTTTCCAGTACCAACCCTTTCAGAGCTAACGTCAATACCAGCCAAAAAAGCGATTGAGATCAGTCTAGCATTCAAATTCATAGACTAAACTAACATATTATGTCCTAATTATAACCGAAAGTTCCCACTTAGGGACAGTTTGAACAGGATATCGAATCTCTAGGAGAAACAGAATGAAGTATAAAAATATAGCAACCATGCACGGTAATTTCAGGAATCTGTAAGTTGTTTTCGAAAGAATCGACTAGCTTGAGAAGACACGGTCCCAACATTCATTGCGTCGGGACCATAGCCAAAATAAATCCATCTCTGCGCTTTCAGCAACCCAATCCCAGTAACCTGACCCAACCACTCATACCCCTCAGTTGTTTTAAGAATTCATAGACTTACGTGTTTGCGAATCCCCCGTGGGTCTACTTCATCAACAAATACACTGGTTTTCTGAGTATTTTTCCTGCATAAGTAGTCTGCGAAATACTCGTAGTTATATTTCCCACATTTACATATATACGGTTACTCAGTATGGCTAGAGCCACTTGATATATACACTAAGATCTCGGGTGTATCTAAAGCGATAAAGAAAGAATAGGTTTATTGCTCCATCACGTATGCCACACAAGGCGATTAGTATGAGGTTGTGAATGGGGTTGTGCACCTCATAAACGTAAAGGTAAGGTAAAGGATCCCGTTACACGCCCATTGGTGCATATTGGGAATATGATGTTAGGGCCATTTTTTCTTGACCGTCGGCACACTAGGGGTGATGTGGTCAGCATCACGCCGGCCGTCTTAACCTTCCCAGAGTTGCTCTGGTACCCATTTGGGGCTGGGTCGACCCAGGAGCCGTTTGTGGCCTAAAGAAAAAATCCCACCTCTTCTGGGGATCGAACCATAGACCACTGAGCTAGGAAGCCAGTGCACTAACCACTATGCTACCGCAGCTCCTATGTAAATAAAAAATTGCCACAGAAACTGCCGCTGTAAGAGCATGAGACAGCTTGATGCTGGCTTCCTGAAAGGGGACCAACTACAGTGGTGGTTGCATGCTCCCTAAGGTACACAAAGGAAAATGGTGATGTTGTTACCGCAGTATTGAGAATTAGACAAGGACAGGTAGATAGAGAAGATATGGAAGGATTTTGTAGGGTTGGAACAGAACAGGCCTGGCGTGTTTTTGTTGATAACCTCTGCTCCACGAGCAGCTGATATGAAATGAATGTTACACAGTCATCATCGTCATGGTCTTATCATCATCAACATCATCACCATTATTATCATCATCAGCAACATCTCCTTATCATAACTACCATCATCATTATCTCATCATCATCATCATTATTATTATTATCATCATCATCATCATCATCAACTCCTTCGTCTCTCATCATCACCGTTGTAGATGGACCACTTGAAGAAGGCCACACCAAAGCACAATCTCTGGCAGCGGTTGGTTTCCGTAGCAATTTATTTGACATTATGAGATTCTCAGCCCCAGGCAGAACTTCATAACAGTAGACTTTAATGACATGACCTGAGGGAGCAGTAATTACGGTATATTCTTTATCTCCTCCGGGAACTATGCGGGACAACTCAGTAACAGTAACCCATAAGTAAGAGTTCTTCTTTGTTCACTCTCAGACGTCAACTTGAATATGTTCAACATATTAGTAAGTTGGTATCTCCATAGAGGAATGGTGCTGGTGACGGCCATATGTGCTTTCATTGTTCCTAATATGTTGAGCATTTTTGAAGCAGATGTTCAGCAGTCATGATATCGGTGCCACAGTTACACTCATCTGCCGTTCCCATCTTAAGGTTGTTGAATATATGGTATCCCAATCTGTTGTGGTCTGTGCTGTCCGAAGATTGCCACTTGTTCTCCTGCTGAGCTGGTCTTCTTCTTCTTCTTCGATCCTTAACCACCGACCGTCAAAGCAGTCAGTGGCCATCACGCCTAGTGGCGTCTTGTAGGGCAACAACAAATTGATTCCACTTTGCACGGTGTCGTAGATTTTAGATAGGAGTATTAAGACTGGGTTGGTCCCTTCAGAATAGGTTGGAATGAGTGATAGTCACAGTGAGAGCTGGTGAGAAAAAAAAAACCCACAATAGAATTTCCCACACGTGAGATGATAGAATGTGATAAAGAAGCTGTCTTTGAGAATCGAGATAATCTTCTCTCTCTCACCTATCTTCTACGACTGTTTTTAAAGGCGTCAGACAGTCTACACACAGATATATATATATATATTAATATATCTCTATCGACTCACGGGCACGCACATACACGTGACGACAGTTAAACACACAGACGTGGGAATCTATCACAATGAATTTATATGTATTTGAACGAGCTGACCAACGCACTGGTTTAGTTCAAGAGAGAGATTTTTATTATTATCATCAAAAAAAAATCTTCTCACAACACCAAAAATACATCAAGGAAAAACATATACAAATAGTCATAAAATTTAAGAAAAATGCTACAAGGATGATATCCCCGTTATGATCTTAGCTCTAGGTTTAGCCCACAGCCCCGTTTAAGAGAACAGATGATGGCCCAAAGAGTTATAGATACGTAGGGTTTAGGCTAAGAGTTTTTCTTCTTTTCTCGTAAATGTATGCACAGAGTTGAATAATCTGATTTATCCTAAGAAGTAAAGAAACTCTAGCAAATAGTAACAAATTCTGCAGGTTAAACAAAAAGAATTAAGACAGTAAATGGGTGACAATCTATAACTGTAAAAAATAACACTCTGATCTGCGTACAGTCATTCATTCAGCCATGGCCATGCAGTTATACTCACAACTTTGCTCGCTGCCTCTGGGAACATACTCAATTCTAGGACCTTCACACAGACCCGAAAATGCAGTCCTTGACCAAGAAATCCCCAGTTCCAAAAGACGTACTAAACTCTCAGGGAACGATTCCTTGGGTGTTCTAATTTTTCGAATGTCTGATTAAGTCACATAAAATATTGTCCAGGCACGAAAGTTAGCAGAGCACAATGTCATTAGCTTTGGTTTCTAGAATTTAAGGAATGTCGGATCGGTGTCTACTTTCAGGAAGTTACTATATTTGGTCGCCACAGTACTAGTCAAAACTCTGTCGGAATGTTTCTGATCTTTGCTTGCCACAACGGGCTGAATTTTACTGAAGAGTTATTCTGGAAGAATTTATTCTGGCGCGAAGGCCTCTTACTTCATTTAACTGTTACAGTTCAGGTAATGAAAGTGATTTGTTTCTTCCCAAATAAAGTTCACGTACTAGAACGCTGGTAAAGTTTGGTACCACCGTTTCACTATATAAAAGAAAGAACACATATCAAATAATTTTACAATATGTACCCACTATAACTTACATTATTAAACCGCAAGTGTACTGCTTGACTTATCATTTAAATTTCCCGTAAAGTAAGTTATATCTTAAAAAAAAATCATCAATCCCCATGAATTTAGGAACACGTGCGTGTTCCGTCAATATCTCATGAGGTTTCTAGCATTTGTAAGTTAGCTTAGAAAAATATGATCTCGTCTGATTTCTTAGCAGTAAAATTTAACTTCATTATAGCTACATTATTGTTTAGTAAGCTAAGATATAATTTATTCTGCTATCCACTGAAACACGTCACTAGAAAATAATACAGACTATATAAATTTGGCACTCTGCGCAAAATCTAACTAGTGAAATATGAAATAAGCGACTTAACACTTTATCATTTCACAAAATACTAGATAAAATATATATTACCTCACACAGAACTACAGGTAGTCGCACAACTTAAGAATTATATGCTGAATATTTAAGGAAGTCTAGAAGTTCGACAAATTGCCGAAACAAACTGAGAAACTTCGCTAACAGCTATTCTGTTTCGAACAACCTGTCTACTGCGAATATAGGAGCGAGAATGAAATTAAAGTTTCAAACTCGGGCCAATATCTTAAAATCAGACAAAGGGATGAACTATTTCGTAGAACGAAATGCTCTCCCCTTTCCGGCTTAAACGATACGTTTAACACCTAACATGTCGTAACTGCCACCTACTGACCAAGATGTACGCGTGTCAGTTTCAAATCTCAGACAACCGTCTGCTACTGCGACTATAAGGTGTAAATATTCGCTCCTGCTTAAGCGTTCAGCCCGGAAAACCCGCGCGTGACAGGTGCAAATGTAGACAAAAGTCTGCTATATGTCCAGCGAAACGAATTTTTCGCACATTCCCGTCTTACCTGCGCGACTGACATCTGACGCAATAAGGTTACTAGTCAGTATGAGAAAGAAAAACGATGATGGGAAAGAAATATATTTTTCACAACGAATGATGCGAAAAAATACAGGAAAAACAAGTACGGAAAAGTAATAAAATGAAAGGATTAGGGTGAGAGAATAGGAAGAAGATGTAGGTAATTTAATGATATAAAGACCCACGTGACAGGACGTCCCCCCTTAAGATATGGAAGCACTCCATGTCTACGTTATGGAATTAAATTTCCTATAACCGTAGCTTCGGGGTGTCTGTCTTCTTCCTTCTCATCTTCCCCCTCCATCTCTCTGCAAGTCCTACTCATGAAGTCTGCCCCCAAAGTTTCCTTTCTCTGGAATGTTTCCCATGCGCGCTTGAAAGAGCGTCGCCGCTTCTGACATTTTTGAAAGATTTCCTGTGATAGCGGTGGAATATCCCTGCCACTATCGTCATCTTCGTCAGTTTTGGCGATCGTCAGGAGATGGTCGGAGGTTGGCACTGGTTTTTCCAAGTATCTCTTTAAGAGATTTAAATGGAAAACCTTCTCCTTTCCTTCAATAGAGATCTGGTAGTTAGCCTTAGAAATCTTTTTCAGGACGGTAAACGGCCCTTGCCATCCGATCTTCAGTTGGTTGTTCTCGGTAGGGAGCAACCCCAAAACTTTCTCTCCTGCTTCCAGTTCTCTCTCTTCCGCGACTTTCCTGTATCGGTTAGCGTGCTTGGTGCGTGCTCGCTTAAAGTTAGTCGTTGCTAGGTCCCACCCTAGTTTCAACCGTTCCTTTAAAACCGACACATATTTACTGGCTGAGACAACTGTCTCATCAGCCTTCTCGTCTGTCAGAGACTGAAGTAAGGCTTCAAGCGGGCCCTTAATGGGTCTGCCGAATAAGAGTGTAGCTGGCGGAAATCCTGTGGAAGAATGAGGAGATTCTCTGTAGCCAAATAATGCTGCAGGGATACAGAGATCCCAATCTTCAGGCTTCACTTGTGCCAGCTTACTTAGCATCATGGTGAGGTTTCCATTAGCACGTTCCACGAGCCCATTTCCGGCCGGAGTATATGGCTTAGTGTGGATGTGCTGGGTCCTCAAGATCTTAACGATCTCATCCATCAATAGGTTTCGGTATGGAGATCCATTATCCGTCAACACTTGCTGAGGGAATCCCAACCGAGTGAAAATCTGCACGAGGGCTTCTGCGACATGCTTGGCATCTGCGCATGTTAGCGGGATAGCTTCTGCCCATAAAGTGCATGTATCGACTAAGGTCAGGATGGACCTGTTCCTTCTTTTAGTCCTTTCGAAAGGCCCTAAAATGTCGACCACAACCCGTTCGAATGGTGTTCCCATTATTGGCATTTCACCCATGTGGACTGGGGGTGTCCGTTGCTTGGGTGGTACACGTTGGCACTGGGCACAGGATTTGACGTACCTGATAATATCAGTGTTTACTCCTGGCCACCAATAATGAGTGGTTATCCGTTGGTTTGTGGCGTTCTGTCCCATATGTCCGCTGAAGGGAAGAGAGTGCCCCATTTCTAGGATTTGGCTTCTGTACTGTTTCGGTACTAGGAGCTGGTTGTAACCTTGGTCAGGCTTGCCCGTTCTCCGATAAAGTACGCCATCCTCAGAAAAAATGTCCCCGTGCTGTTTGGGTTCCTTAGCAATGGGCAGTTTCCTAAAGCAGGGTGCCAAAGTAGGGTCCTTGTATTGCGCTTCTTTAAGTTCCATGGGTAACAAATTAGGCGCAGGCTCCCGTTCCTTCTTGGTTTGCCCTCCTGTAGTTACTGCTGCCACAATCGGCTCTTCCGGTTTCCCAATACACACGTATCTCCCGCCAAGTATGACTGGGTAGATGGGATCATCCATAACAGCCGCTTTGATCACACCTCTGACGAAGTCAGAGTGTATCTCCACCAATGCGATGGGAAGCGCTGTAGGTGCATCACTCTTACGAACTCCACAAAGTTTGACGGTCTCTCCTGTCTCTTGACCGGGTTTAACCAGCTTTCTGGCAACAATGCAATCATAAGAAAGCCCCGTGTCAAATAAGCAAGAAGTTTGAGAACCGTTCAAAGTAACAGTACCTCGCGTTGAGGGTCTATCCCCAACAGGTTGGGAATCACTGTCAACAATTCCGCCTTGCGAGACTGTCAATAAGCATCCGATGCGTTTCGGCTCGGTGTGCTCGGTCTGATCATATGTCCCGTGCTCAGGGGTTCTCCCTTTGCCACCTTGTCCTTTCTGGCTACGCTGCCATGTAGGGCGGTCGGGTTGATCAGACTGTTTGGGGTGGTTGGGGTACTTGTTTTTGTAGAACTTGGATTTTTCAGGAGGGGGGTTTTGAGGTCCAGTTTCTCTGTGGTTATTTAGGTTAGAAGCCTGAGAAGATTGCTCTAGGTTATGTTTTCGAAAATGCTCCTCTGTCGGTTTCCGCTTTGTGGCCGGTAGTTCAGCCAGCGCATTGTGATAACGCTCCGACTTTTCCAAAATGTCTTCAAGTTTTTCTGCCCCCTGCTCAGCGAGAAATCTCCGGGTATCTGCAGACAATGTGTTCTTTATTTGTTCTGTTAAAACAAATTCCTCAAGACCTTCATAGGTAGAGGGGAGCTGTGAGAGCTCAAGGCACTTTGTCAAATATCCCTTTAGACGAGACGAGAACTGCTGAAAAGTTTCAGAATTCTCTTTCCGGCTGTTGCGAAACAGTTGCAAAAATTTGCGAGCGTTCATTTCAAAGCGCTCCAGTAACGCTTTCTTCAACAGATCATAGTTGTCTTGTTGGCTGCTTTCCAGTTTGGCGTAAACATCATACGCAGAACTTTTCAAAGCCTGGGAAAGCTTCATGTTCCAACGCGACCTCTCTAAACCGTACAGAGTTGCAATTTTCTCAAATTTCTCTAGCCAGGTGTCAATCTTCTCATTGGGACAAGGGAAAGATTCTAGCGGAAAAGACATAGCAGTGAGCTGAAGAGATTGAGTGTTAGAAGGATCAGTTAAGGAAGAATGAGGAGAAGACTCTCCATTGCTGGAGGTAGAGGCGGCACCACGACTTTGGAATTCCAGAGTTTTAAGAGCTAACTCATGCTGTCTCTCTTCTCTCTCCTTCTCATGCTGTCTCTCCTTCTCTCTTTCCTCATGCTGTCTCTCCTTCTCTCGTTCGTTCGCCCTGCGAATTTCCATTTCTTCGTCCATTTTCTTCTGCTGCAAAGCTTCGGCTGCTTCTTCTTTCCTCCTTAGTTCTTCTTTTTCCTCTTTAGCTTCAGCTGCTTTTCTCTCCGCGTCATATCTCTCGAGTTCGTCTCTGACAAATGCTTTCGCTTCCTCTCCTTCCAGTCCCTCCTCTCTCGCTTCGTCCCTGAGGAGTTGTCTAAGCTTTGCTCGCTCGGCCATATTATGTCAGTGACTGAGATTAGTGGAGAAAGAAATTTAGAAAAGGATACTCTGGTTCCTACCACTTACGAGAAAAAATGTACCAAAAATTCAAAAGATGATATCCTTAACCCTGGGATACCTCCTCCAGAATAAAAATCTAACTATCGCTGCTATTAATCGGCAATAAAGCACCTAATGCAAAACACGACTACGCCAACTAAATGGTAGTTAAGATTTCTTCTGAAAAATAAGTTGCTACAGTGGAAAAGCAAAATAATTATTGCAAAATTAAAGAGAAAAATAATCCCTTAATTTTTAATCCACTATCTAGTTCAACCCTGAAGACAGTTAGGGTAAGGGAGGCAATTAATCTGGACAAATAGTCCGAAACGCACTCCTTAGCTTTTGCTCAAACACCTACTTCTTCAAAACCCAGTGAATGTTATACACTCACTACTTTACCAGCGTTTAGTATTACAAAATCAGTAATTAACATATATTCCGACAATCAACCTGTAACTGAAATGTATATTATTTCTAAATGCTGTGGAAAAAAACTATCAGTTTGTGTGGTCAGCACGCCCGAAAACAGATCGTTAGTCTAGGGGATAAATTATTTTTAAAAGATACAAAACTCACAAGACATCACACTCTTACTCTATTACAGAATAAAGAGTCTTAAATACAAAATCCAGATAGACGAGTCCACGTTTGTCGTACTCGTCTTCCTATTCTAAGTTCAAAAATCCGTCGGACGAAAACCCATTTGTCGTATCGCCTTAGGATTTTGGGTTCAATTCCCGGTAACGAGCGACCATTTGTCGTAGATTTTAGATAGGAGTATTAAGACTAGGGTTGGTCCCTTCAGAATAGGTTGGAATGAGTGATAGTCACAGTGAGAGCTGGTGAGAAAAAAAAAACCCACAATAGAATTTCCCACACGTGAGATGATAGAATGTGATAAAGAAGCTGTCTTTGAGAATCGAGATAATCTTCTCTCTCTCACCTATCTTCTACGACTGTTTTTAAAGGCGTCAGACAGTCTACACACAGATATATATATATATATATATATATATATATATATATATATATATATATATATATATATATATATATATATATATATATATATATATATATATCTCTATCTACTCACGGGCACGCACATACACGTGACGACAGTTAAACACACAGACGTGGGAATCTATCACAATGAATTTATATGTATTTGAACGAGCTGACCAACGCACTGATTTAGTTCAAGAGAGAGATTTTTATTATTATCATCAAAAAAAAAAATCTTCTCACAACACCAAAAATACATCAAGGAAAAAATATACAAATAGTCATAAAATTTAAGAAAAATGCTACAAGGATGATATCCCCGTTATGATCTTAGCTCTAGGTTTAGCCCACAGCCCCGTTAAGAGAACAGATGATGGCCCAAAGAGTTATAGATACGTAGGGTTTAGGCTAAGAGTTTTTCTTCTTTTCTCGTAAATGTATGCACAGAGTTGAATAATCTGATTTATCCTAAGAAGTAAAGAAACTCTAGCAAATAGTAACAAATTCTGCAGGTTAAACAAAAAGAATTAAGACAGTAAATGGGTGACAATCTATAACTGTAAAATAACACTCTGATCTGCGTACACTCATTCATTCAGCCATGGCCATGCAGTTATACTCACAACTTTGCTCGCTGCCTCTGGGAACATACTCAATTCTAGGACCTTCACACAGACCCGAAAATGCAGTCCTTGACCAAGAAATCCCCAGTTCCAAAAGACGTACTAAACTCTCAGGGAACGATTCCTTGGGTGTTCTAATTTTTCGAATGTCTGATTAAGTCACATAAAATATTGTCCAGGCACGAAAGTTAGCAGAGCACAATGTCATTAGCTTTGGTTTCTAGAATTTAAGGAAT
The DNA here is from genome assembly GCA_024509875.1 of Oreohelix idahoensis. Taxonomy (NCBI): domain Eukaryota; kingdom Metazoa; phylum Mollusca; class Gastropoda; order Stylommatophora; family Oreohelicidae; genus Oreohelix; species Oreohelix idahoensis. The sequence continues at coordinate 24,925 of JAMPIV010012415.1, forward strand.
GTCGGATCGGTGTCTACTTTCAGGAAGTTACTATATTTGGTCGCCACAGTACTAGTCAAAACTCTGTCGGAATGTTTCTGATCTTTGCTTGCCACAACGGGCTGAATTTTACTGAAGAGTTATTCTGGAAGAATTTATTCTGGCGCGAAGGCCTCTTACTTCATTTAACTGTTACAGTTCAGGTAATGAAAGTGATTTGTTTCTTCCCAAATAAAGTTCACGTACTAGAACGCTGGTAAAGTTTGGTACCACCGTTTCACTATATAAAAGAAAGAACACATATCAAATAATTTTACAATATGTACCCACTATAACTTACATTATTAAACCGCAAGTGTACTGCTTGACTTATCATTTAAATTTCCCGTAAAGTAAGTTATATCTTAAAAAAAAAAATCATCAATCCCCATGAATTTAGGAACACGTGCGTGTTCCGTCAACATCTCATGAGGTTTCTAGCATTTGTAAGTTAGCTTAGAAAAATATGATCTCGTCTGATTTCTTAGCAGTAAAATTTAACTTCATTATAGCTACATTATTGTTTAGTAAGCTAAGATATAATTTATTCTGCTATCCACTGAAACACGTCACTAGAAAATAATACAGACTATATAAATTTGGCACTCTGCGCAAAATCTAACTAGTGAAATATGAAATAAGCGACTTAACACTTTATCATTTCACAAAATACTAGATATAATATATATTACCTCACACAGAACTACAGGTAGTCGCACAACTTAAGAATTATATGCTGAATATTTAAGGAAGTCTAGAAGTTCGACAAATTGCCGAAACAAACTGAGAAACTTCGCTAACAGCTATTCTGTTTCGAACAACCTGTCTACTGCGAATATAGGAGCGAGAATGAAATTAAAGTTTCAAACTCGGGCCAATATCTTAAAATCAGACAAAGGATGAACTATTTCGTAGAACGAAATGCTCTCCCCTTTCCGGCTTAAACGATACGTTTAACACCTAACATGTCGTAACTGCCACCTACTGACCAAGATGTACGCGTGTCAGTTTCAAATCTCAGACAACCGTCTGCTACTGCGACTATAAGGTGTAAATATTCGCTCCTGCTTAAGCGTTCAGCCCGGAAAACCCGCGCGTGACAGGTGCAAATGTAGACAAAAGTCTGCTATATGTCCAGCGAAACGAATTTTTCGCACATTCCCGTCTTACCTGCGCGACTGACATCTGACGCAATAAGGTTACTAGTCAGTATGAGAAAGAAAAACGATGATGGGAAAGAAATATATTTTTCACAACGAATGATGCGAAAAAATACAGGAAAAACAAGTACGGAAAAGTAATAAAATGAAAGGATTAGGCTGAGAGAATAGGAAGAAGATGTAGGTAATTTAATGATATAAAGACCCACGTGACACACGGTCGGTGGCCATCCTTCGTACAGTGCCCCAACTCTGGTTCATTCTTTGCATCTCAGCCTCCACAGTCCTCCGCCAAGTTGTTTTTGGTCGGCCTCTCTTTCGCTTTCCTTCAGGGGTCCAAAGCATAGCTGTTCTTGTGATGGCATCGTGGTCTCTTCTGAGGACATGACCAACCCAGCTCCAGCGTCTGCCAGCTATGATGGTGTGCATGTCCTCTTGCTTGCTACGAGTAAGCAGATCTTGGTTGGTGATGGTATTCGGCCAAAAGATGCGGTGAATTTTTCTTAGGCATGTTGTGTGAAAAGAGGACAATTTTGACATTTGCTGAGCTGGTAATATGCATCATTTTATTGGTAGCCTGGATACTCTGCATACCATTTGTTTCTGTATCTGCTCCTGAAAAAAAATTTTCCCTTTTCGAAAATTATGTTTGTATCAGGCTGAGGTAGCTTTCCACCTTTGCAAATCTGTCAGCCTCTACAATGCAGGGGATGTTACAGTTGGATAGGATCCGTTGTATCACAACTCTTTTGAATTGCTGATATGGGACCTAAGACGCAGCAAACGAGATGAATGCAGTCAGCGACCCATAGCTTGACCGCTTGCGTCAGGGTCAGTGAACCAGAGCTGACCAAGACCCTACTCCACCTCCAAGTGGTGGTCCTGGAAACAGGCTGCATCACTGCAGTCTGGCTGAGAGAGTCGGGATCGAAAAGGGAAGGCAAACCCGGTCCCAAAAAATATGCCGTGCTGAAGTCGGATGTGTCGGCCGAAAGGCGCAAATATCGCAGCTTCGCTGTAAACGGACACAACGCAACCAACGTCCTTTTCAGGACGAACGAGGAAGAAGAAGATTAGTAAGAAGCAATACTGTACCTGCAAACTGCCACACAGTATTTACACAGAAGTGACCCGATCAATAACGACTTACCCACGGACCCATAATCAGTATATAGCGCGGCCACATGAAAGCATAAGAAGAAAGAATTGCTGATATAGTTTGTGAAGTCTTACGCTTAGGTCATCCAGATCTGCATTATTCTGCCTCTTGCTGAGTTGTAATTGCTGGTTGTGAAGCAAGCAGCTTGTCTCTCGGTGGTTTCCTCAGTCATTAGAGCCTCTGCTACAGTTTTCAATGCCTCTGCCTCTGCTCTTAAGTAACTGGAGACCTTTCTTATTGCCAGTTTTAAAGCTCAATGGGAGCCGCGCTGGTGTAATGGCTTCGGCGTTGTACTGGCGACCAGGTGTTCATGGTTCAAACCCGGGCGTCAGCGTTTTAAGAAATGTTTACGGCCGGAAATTTGACTGAATAGCCTGAACGGCTCCTGTGATAAACCCTCTGTGGATGGGAAGGAGCGAAGCTCCTGACCGGGTTGGAAGGAAAGTCCTCAGGTTCCCCAGCCTCGCAATGACATGTCATTCGGCCGAAGGGCTGAAAGCCCAAGAAAAAAAAAAGCTTAGTGTGACAATAACCTCGAACGTCAGATTTACCTGTGCCATATTATAATACATTCTGCGCTCTTCACTTTAGTTTTTCCCAATTCTGACAGTATTTGGTATTTTCGATTTATTGTTTACACTCCCTTCCCTCAATTATTGTTATGTCGGAAGTTCAGCAACCATCTTTTGCTGATTAGGGTAATCAATCCCTTTCGTTTGAACCCATATTGACACCTGGGATCAGTAGAGAGAAGTGTGGTTTACTAATGTATAATACATTTTTCTACCAGACCAGGCAGTGCAGGGGAGCGACCGGATTAGTGAGTAAACATCTTTGGGACTACCACAGTCGATTATCTCTGATAATAGTTCTGTCTGCCCAGTTTGTTGATTGTTTTCTAAGACCGGGTAAATATCCGGACAAGACTTTCGGAAGAATAAGTATCCATCTTGAAAGAGATTACCTATGATATATTATGGAGTTGTGAGTGTATGATCGATAATAGACGGAAGTTGGCATACCATCTATAGTTACTGTAAACAGCACATTCATTTTTGTGGTTTGTTAGGCAGGAATTTTGCGTGAGAGAAAGGGAAATATACGCATCTTGCATGCTATTGGCTTGGCGTTTGAAATGTAAAAATACAACATTTCTGACTGGAGGCTAGTATATAGTAGCAATCTGGATGTGGGCCGAATGTTCCCTTATAATTTAGCGTCTTGTGAGTTTACCACACTGTGAAATTCAACTCATCAAGAAGACACCCAGACAAGCCAGAATAAGGAATAGTATCATGATTCCAATTTAAAGGACCGGACCTCGTGTTTGAACATCTTTTGAATCTACACAACGACAACTCTACCTTTATTAATACGGGAAACCAGGAATCCTAGGAATCTGAACACTAAGTCATAGTATGAGTCTAATGTAAAGTGAAACCCCAGATCACGTGTAAGACCCATCTTAGTCAAGTTGCCTTAACTATTTCTCTGAGTCAGAAGTCTGTATTCCCCAAAAATGTGTGGTAAGTTGTACATTTAATAATTTATATATTTCTATATTAACATATGAAAATTGCTAGTGGATGTCCAAGTCATAAGAGACTGGCAACCTCAGCATATAGAATGATGGTTTCCCTAACCCACCACTACAAGAGCCGGCGACTACTTTATGCGTGTGTCTCATAGAGAACCAAAAGCTGAGGTAGTCCCAAGTTCCATATGAAGCAGGGAGTGGATGATGACAGAGCTGATGTACAAACAATACTTATTATATTAACTTTTTTCAACCAGTGCAAATGTAAATGTAAACATGTTAAATATAAAAGCAATGGATGTTTTCCGCTCACTGGGATTAACCTTAATGCTCAGAGAGGGCAACTCCCTTTTTAATAATAACAATGAAACACGTAGGAATTCAATAATAATAGCAATACATTGTCAGCAATAACCATGACTGGATCAACAAGTCCTACTACCACTAGACTATACAACAATGCTGTACAAAACACAGCGACCATAAAGAGAGCACGATAAAATGCAATACGGCTTCTAAAGTCGGCAAACTGACATCTTTCTCTGTCAGGCTTCCTGTTCACTTTTTTCCATTGCACCCATTTGCACCATTTTCTTTTAAAGCTGACGTGCGCACCAAAATATATGTTTATTCCACCAAAGTCCATGTGTGCAACAAAAGATATTATGTGACATCTACCCCCTTCCCCAGAAAAGAAAACGGAGTTTTCTTCTCCCTGAGAGCAGTAGATTTCACAGCATACAACAAAATATTAGGCAAGTTCAACCAAAAAAAGAAAAAAACTTTTTTTTTACACTGGTGTACGTAGACGTCGTGCCTACGAACACATATGCCTCATGTCCCAAAAATTACAATCTAGACAGAGCATCTGCCACGACATTAAGTCTACCCTCTAATGGGATAATTGTGAACTGGAACTGTTGTAGCAACAAGGCCCAACGAGTCAACCGTGAGCTTGTCGACTTCGAAGATTTCAAAAACAGTAGAGGTCGATGATCTGTCTGAAGTATAAACTGGGACCCTATCAAGTAACGGGACAGTTTTGACACTGCCCATACTATAGCCAGACATTCTCTTTCGATTGTTGAGTACCTGGTCTCTGCCAGTAACAGTTTCCGACTAACGTACATCACAGGATGTAGTGTACCCTCGTGGTCTTGCATAAGACATGCGCCAATTCCCACAGATGACGCGTCGGTCCGCAGTGTAAAGGGTTTGCTCAAATCAGGCAAAAGAAGGATTGGTCGTCTGGAAAATAACTCCTTGATTTTTGATAATGCTTTCTCGCATTCTGCCGACCATATAACCCTGTAAGGCATCCCTTTACTAGTAAGAGAGGTTAAAGCATCAGAAATTGTAGAAAATTGAGGGATGAATTTGCGATAAAAATTGACAAGTCCCATCAGGCTTCTGACCTGCTTCTTAGTCCTAGGTGCCTGTAGTTCTAAAATTTTTGTAACCGTGCCAGTCTCGGGTTTTAATAGATTATTACCTACGATAAACCCCAAAAAACTCAACTCACTAAAACCGATACAAATCTTACTAGGGCGTGCCGTTAAACCATGCTTACGTAAACAACGCAACAGGGAAGACAACCCCGACATATGTTGTTCCCATGTTTCATGGAACAGGCAGATGTCATCGATGTACGTAATCACATCCGTACGATGACCTAGTAACTTTCTCATCATTCTGACGAAAGTTGCGGGTGCATTAACTAGCCCGAAACACATAAAATTAAACTGAAATAACCCTTTGGGGTGGAAAATGCCGTCAAAGGTTTAGCCGACTCGACAAGAGGAACCTGCCAGTATCCCCTAGATAAATCCAGTTTACTAAAAAACCTGGCATGGGAAAGTTGCGTAAGGAGGTCCTCTTGGTTCGGTATTGGCTCAGCGTCAATCACAGTGACACTATTTAATTTACGGAAGTCGATGCAGACACGCAAGGATCCATTTTTCTTTCGTACCACGACCATAGGGAAGGAGTAAGTAGACTCCGATGGAGAAATGATCCCCAACCGTAACATGTCATCTAGTTCTTTTTCAATCGCCGACTTGAAATGTAATGGCTGCGGATACGGCTTTACCCTGATCGGTTGGTCGTCCGTCAGGATGATATTGTGGCAGATCAAATCGGTACGTCCCGGCAAATCAGTGAGAACATCCTTAAACTCTCTAATGACCGATCGTGCCTCCGATTTCTGTGTTATCGTTAGGTCGTTACATATCTGCATATTCTCCCAAGACTCAGAAGGAGCAAGGGGAACGAGAGACAGCTGGAGATTAATATCATCTCCCATGTCACCCAATTCATTAATGACCACAGAACATGCCATCTTCGGGGTCTCCCCAGACAACCTAGTGTCCACCCCTTTTAGAGCCTCTGGCCGTTCCATATAAGGTTTTAACATATTAATGTGGAATACCTTCTCCTTGTTCCGAACCTGGATTAAATAATCAACATCCGTTACCTTCTTAAGCACCCTAAACGGCCCCTGCCATGTAATGCTCAAACGGTCTTCCTTTGATGGAAGAAGAAGCCATACCTCTTCACCGGGAACCAAGAGCAGTAGTTTTGATCCCCGGTTAGCGTATTGTCGGTACCGCGCCCCCGCCACGGATAAATTATCACGTGCCACGGCACACGCTTTGACAATACGGTCACGCAGGTTTATGACGTATTCGTAACTGGAGACGGAGGACCCATCAGAACGCCCACCAACCAGTATATCTTTCAGAATGTGCATTGGGCCCCTCGGATTCGCCCCGTATAATAGTTCAAATGGGGAGAACCCGGTGCTCTCCTGAGGTGCCTCTCTATAGGCAAATAATACTGCTGGAAGGAATTTATCCCATTCTTGGGGAAATTCAGCAGTGACCTTGGCCAACATATCCTTCAATGCACCATTAAAACGTTCACATACCCCGTTTGACTGGGGATGATAAGGGCTGGTGAACGATTGGGAAATGCCCAACAATTTAGTGATCTCGGCCATTTCCTTAGAAATGAATTGATGTCCCCTATCTGACAGTATCACCTCGGGAAACCCAAACCTACTGAACAACATCTGCAACGCATCCGCCAGAGCCTGAGAGGTGATAGTCTTCATTGGCACAGCCTCGGGCCATCTTGTGCACAGATCCACCATTGTCAGAATAAAACGAAAGCCTCTATCTGATGCAACAGAAAGAGGACCAACGATATCGATTGCAACTTTCTGGAAGGGGCGAACCGACAAATCAACAACCTGCAACGGAGCCTTCGGTAATTTGCCTTTATGTGTCACTGGCTGACATACCCTGCAAGACCTGCAGTATACCTTAATGTCTTTGTTGTATGCCGGCCAATAGAATTGTGACATCTACCCCCTTCCACAGAAAAGAAAACGGAGTTTTCTTCTCCCTGAGAGCAGTAGATTTCACAGCATACAACAAAATATATATAACACGCTTTTAATGCACTAAAAACCCAAAAATTATTTTTCAAGGAGTTTATAGCTTGCAGTAAAAAAATGTAACATCAAATTGACAAAAAGCGTTTTTTTTATTTTCTTCTTTTTAGTGTTACACGAATTATGACATACATCTTTTTTTTACTATACATTCACTATTTTTACTTATTGTAAATCTGGTCTAAAATTTGTTAAGCGATCCATTTCTTTTAGAGCGTCATTATTACATGGCTTTGTGCATGTTAATTTGGTGCAATCAATTTCTTCAATTTGAAGGCCATCTAGAGATCGAACTATACTTTCTCTTGATTCATAATTTTACAATGTGGATTCTTTCCCTTGATTTAGCTGGACACATGTTTGAGTACTGCCCTCTTTTACGCTTAGAAAAAAATAAAGCACACCACGTATTCTTGAATTTTAATTAACTTGATTATTGCCCCTGATTTGTTTACATTTCTTTACGAAAAACTTTAATTACTCATAATGTCATAATTACAGTATTAAATTATTAAATAATTGACAGATTATTGTATTGTCATCGGGAATACACAACTATGCCAAGTTTCAGAGCCATTGCTCATCTGGAAGTGATTGAAAAATCGATTGCAAGATTTGAAAGTGACATGAAAGTGACATCGTGTTGCGGCAACCAGACTTAATCAGTGACGAGAGTGAATCAGTCCATAACCTGCAAAGAACAAGCATTGGCTGGAGCAGAAACCAACCGACGTTTTTTACTGGCAGCTAAGTACCCATTCAAAGCTGCCAAGTGAACGCTCTATTTTCAAATCACACCATCACCATCACCTACGAGTATGTGGACATTTTAAAGACTCTATCTAAATTCACCCCAACCTTATTTAATTTATACTTGTTAACGATAATTGACTTTTAAATTTCGGTATATGTAAATATACAAATTTATAGTTGATTTAGTCATTTTGAGACCATAAGGCTCCCTAGAACTGAAGCACCATTCTTTAATGCACATCTCTGCCAAGAGTAATCTTGAGAGAAAGGTAGACACCTTTGAAGACCCTCAGTAGATACTCTGAATTGTGGCCACTGTTGACCATCACTGCAGAGTGAGGTAAGTAAATCCCATGACACTCAGAAAGACTCCTCCACCTCTACCTTCTGTTGCATTTATTGCTGATCCATCTGTATATGCATGGGTCTAATAAGAGTTCAATTACAATAAATTATTTCGCCTCGAAATTAGTTTCCGTGGAGAATTTTAAAGTATTGAGCGCAAATGAAAGAGCACTTACTTTCACGAAAGGTTTCTGCAAATAATGTTCAAAATGTTAATGATGATAACGAGGAAAAGGATGAGGAAACTGCAGCTGAGAAAAAAACTCCTACAAAATGTAGGATAAGACAAATGTCTTAGCTGTAACGTAGATAAAGTTAGATGGACAGACGATGAGCTTCATAATAATAATAAAAAAGAAAGAGGAGTATTTAATGCATTGAGGGATATATGGAAATCAAAAGAAATCAAGTCCAACACACATACTAGAATCTTCAACTAAATTGTCAGACCTTATCGCTCTGAAACTGGGGGGAAAAGCAAACACTCAAACCAAGACGTTACAGGCTTTAAGAAATTCTTGCTTGCTTATTATTAGAAAGACTTACACGATATAACATAGACCACCAGTGAAGAACTGATGACAAGAACCAGACAAGTGCCAGTGGAACAAGAGATGACAAGAACCAGACAAGTGCCAGTGGAACAAGAGATGACAAGAACCAGACAAGTGCCAGTGGAACAAGAGATGACCAGAATCAGACAAGTGCCAGTGGAACAAGAGATGACAAGAACCAGACAAGTGCCAGTGGAACAAGAGATGACAAGAACCAGACAAGTGCCAGTGGAACAAGAGATGACAAGAACCAGACAAGTGCCAGTGGAACAAGAGATGACAAGAACCAGACAAGTGCCAGTGGAACAAGAGATGACCAGAACCAGACAAGTGCCAGTGGAACAAGAGATGACAAGAACCAGACAAGTGCCAGTGGAACAAGAGATGACCAGTGTAGCAAATGTAATTTTTGCTGGGGAGGTTAAGATGTTATACCTAACAAGAAAGATAGTTGTGTCTGTGTTAACTGTGTGAGGTCAAGCACATGTGGGTCCCTGACTATAAAAAGAATGATGATGATGATGATATATTGTATCAGGGAACCTAACGCTACCTCCCTAGATCTCACACAGTCAGTATTTTGATTCTAGTGGCTGGTGTATGATGTCTCTAGTGTCTAGGGGTGAAATGAAGATGATGGTACATCAACACAATACACTTTAACTCACTATTAAAAAAATGAATAAGACGGTGGTTAAAGTTTTCTTTTAAAATTTGAATGTTTTTTTTCTTTTTACAATTTAATCTGCCTGTCCCGCCAACTTCTTTTGGACAGGTCTTTGAAAATGAGGAAATATATTTACATATAATGTTTTAACTAAAAAATATGGACTCTTGGTCCTATGAATATATTGTTAATATAGAGTTCCTGTAGGTGTATTCACAGACTAAAACTTTAATAGTTGCTAGTGATTGTCATTTGTTATGAGGAGCTGTTGTTTTCATCAAGCCCCATATAATTCAATGTTATTTTGATAGGAACTAGTTTCTTAGGATGAAATGTCAGAGGTCCCAGCTGATAACATGTCACCTGGGATTCTTGGTAGGTCGAATATAAGTCAGTATATCAATGTAGAGACAATGTAGATCAGCACCCACACGTAAGCTCCTTCAGGCTATCAGCTGACAGCTTAAACTTTATATTGGAGACTTTACACCCACTCATCAGGTTTTCTGTCACCGGATGGTAACAGGAAATAAAAACTCTGCAATAAAAAGACACCCTGGCCTTTTCAACCTGATCACAACTTCTTATCCCTATATATACATGACAGTATGGGGTCAGCCTCTTGTGCATTCATGTGCATCAGCCCCTAATTTATGACTCACAACCTTCTGTGACCACACCACAGGTCCCTATGGCAGATACGCCACTGTACTTTTACATAGTTTGCTTCAATGCAATAACGTGGAGTAACCACATCTCATTTTATATGATATTTTTCTTTTCTTTTCTAACTTATAAACGCTCTAGGCATGTTGAAAAGTGTTCATAGAACACAGAGGCTTCCTAACATTTCCAATACAAAATATTAATACAAAATCATAATAATATGCAACAGTCAAATACAGTTTCAATGTGAGGACTCAATAATGTTTGCTTCCGGCATGTCCTTCACTTTTCCACAGCAGTATCTGACTTTTTCAGTTTTAATCAAGCATGTAAATACATAAAGCATTCTTACCACTAGTTCAAAGAAATATGTCACAAATAACGTTGACTGGCAAAGAATATGGCCTCAGTTTTGCTCTGCCCCGTCCAGATAGTGAATTTAGTAGTTAATTTTACAAGTTATCACATCTGATCTCAACGTAGTTGTTTGAATAAAATTTTCTAGTCAAATGGCCACGAGACCTCTATGCCTCTTGCCAATATCCATTAGAGCCGACCAATGAAAGCAGGCACTACTAAATAATTTTGAATTTAGTTTTAAAAAAAAACAATTCCAAACAAACTATGTGCCTCGTAGTCCATTGGTCAGTCTGCGTTAGTTAGACCAATAGAAAAAGATGTTTCGTTTTAGTTAACCTTTTTCCTATCTCTCCCCTTTTACTCCTATACTCTTATACCAACTAATAGAATTTGAATTACTACAATGCCTCTTTTTTTAAACTAGCGTCCCCAACAACGTTATGTGTAACGAGCAAGAACAACAGTCTGTCCGGTCAAGCGTTCGTAGACATTTAATATTTTCTCAATAACTTGGCTAATACTTGAACTACCATATTTTTTAAAACATATTTTTGCTCAGGGGACTCTAAGCTATACTACCAAATGATTTTTATGGTCAGTTTCAGTATGGTTTAGATTTTCAATTTTGTCATTGTCAATCGTCAAAATTAACTTTTTACACAAGTCGGCCATCTTCCCCCCATCTCTAACATTTTCCTCACTATTCAAATAAACCAACTAGTTTGAGTGACGTCAGAATATTACCGCTAGGAGGAAATGAAAAATTGTCTGTGTATTTACCTCTGCTGGCTTTGCCCACAGCGTGTATATATTAAAGAGACCGCGTGCAGAGCGAAGAGGGGTTTTTCAAAACTTTGGTAGTGTTTTGCGTTAATTATTACAATCGCCGCATTCTTACTACTGTGAAATGTCCGAATTATTACAAATTGTAGTGGATTTGATGGTATTGTATGATGGTGATATTACTAAGTGTGATGCATGAGGTCAGCTGTGAAGGCTCCTGAGATAAAATGTAGCTGTGAATTGTCAGAAGGCCCTTCGTGCTACCACTACGACCTCACACCTATCTTTTTTACTAATGAATGTGGCTACGTTAAATGTCTAGGGTAATGATATGTAATGTGTTGTGGTACTTTACATACACACACACAGATATTTACTAAGTCTAATAATATTAATAAAATGTTATAATACACGGAACTAACTCAGCTGTGTAAAATTTTGATAGTAATTTTCTTTACATTTATTTGTTCTGAACCAAGGTTTTATTTTGGCCAGAACATATGAAAGGTTTTGCAATTATGAAAGAAATGCATGAATATTACATAATAAATGCAAGGTGTGTACTTATATATGTTACTAGACTAGTTAATATTATTACTGTTTATAGTTGTAATCTATTTGGGAGAACATTTAATGGATGTGCTGTTGGGGTGGCCTCATCACTCCCTGTCTATGGTGACTACACATTGTCCAGTTATTTGATGGAAATTTTATGGGTGTGTTAGCAAATAAGTTGAGTTGGTGAATTCTCAGCAGACCAGACGCTCACGTAGCTTGAATGTGTAGCTCTGGTGCTGAGATCTGGTGGCCCCACCTCTCCGTGCTTGGGGGCAATATCAGAAGTCTGGTGGCCCCACCTCTCCGTGCTTGGGGGCAATATCAGAAGTCTGGTGGCCCCACCTCTCCGTGCTTGGGGGCAATATCAGAAGTCTGGTGGCCCCACCTCTCCGTGCTTGGGGGCAATATCAGAAGTATGGTGGCCCCACCTCTCCGTGCTTGGGGGCTATAATAGGCTGCTCTGACCAAATGTTACTGCACGGGTCCACTCTGGTAATATTCAACAACTCATTTGACACCACAGTGGTGTCGTAAAAATTAACAGTGATACAACGTCAAAATATCTCCAATGATACAACGTAGGGATAAAAAACCAATGTGTAAGCTGCTGGAATACATGATCGCCCGCGCCGCGGGTCATCAGGTGTTAGACTTGAAGGCAAAACGGAACGAGGATCAAAGGACAAAAATCTGACTGAACGCGTACTTGAACTAGCGAGGTTAATGGACGCAAATTGGTGGGGCAAGGAGGAAAAGTCACGTCCCCCGCCCCCCCCCCCCCCCCCCCCCCCCCCCCCCCCCCCCCCCCCCCCACCCCCCCCCCCCCCCCCCCCCCCCCCCCCCCCCCCCCCCCCCCCCCCCCCCCCCCCCCCCCCCCCCCCCCCGCCCCAACCTCCCCCCCCCCCCCCCCCCCCCCCCCCCCACCCCCCCCCCCCCCCCCCCCCCCCCCCCCACCCCCCCCCCCCCCCCCCCCCCCCCCCCCCCCCCCCCCCCCCCCCCCCCCCCCCCCCCCCCCCCCCCCCCCCCCCCCCCCCCCCCCCCCCCCCCCCCCCCCCCCCCCCCCCCCCCCCCCCCCCCCCCCCCCCCCCCCCGCAAGTTGACATAAAGTAAGGAATTCGACAGAAGGGACCTTGGATATGATACGCCACAGTCATTTATTGGACGCTTTTGCGATACCAAGCCTTTTATTTGAATTCAGCGGCTAAACGCAGATGCTTGAAATATTACAAAATTCAAAAAGTAACTTTTTCTTAATATTAATGTTAGGAATATAAAAATTAGCTGGCCGGATGGCCCATTCTGAGCAGTGAAATAATATGCTTTTAATTATACAGACGGATAGATAATAATGAAGACATTGACAAAAGACTGTGTTGTTCACAACAGCGAAAGACTGCATTGAATCAAACATCTCACTATTTGCACAAAAATCGCGACCTTGAAGACTCAAGTGTCCAAATCTAGTTAGAATGAAAGAGAAGGGGAATTGGTGGAAGCTGTGGCTAAAAATAACTTTTCAGGCAAAATTGTAGAGGGGATGAATAGGTTGGTTCAAAAAAAAAAACAAGTACGTTTTTGTGAAAACGCAAGTAGAGACGGACAGACTAACAGATAAAAATCCATACTTGACTGAAGCATGACTGAAATGACTTTAGTGTAGGAAATTTGAATTGAAAAACACAAGGCAGTGATTGGCCACAGACAATCATATTATCGGCGCTCAGACGCGCATTTGGGGCCATTCCTCAATAGTTGTCCAGTGATAGACACAGTAAATTTCAAGTGTGGTGATTTCCAAATGAAATAAATTGAAATAAGTTCAGGGACGCCATACTATAGCCAGCAGCTCAGCTGAGTTTTGCTAGCATTTCTGTGTTCTTTATTCATAATCTGGTAAGATTGAAATTATTTCTTTGTATATTTTGAATATTGTTTAATGTTTCGAGTGATTTGATACTGCCATATCGAAATCTAGCCTTACAAACAAGTAAGGATTTGCTCTGGACCCCCCGCCCCAGTTCAGGGTCTAGAGACAAATAAAATACATAAACTCCAGCAAGGATTAGGAAGGACAGATCAAGTGTTGAGATCAATGAAACATATTACCTATACTATTTTAGGGGAGGAAACTAATAAACATATTTCAGAATCTGTAGTCTGGGAGGACCTATCTGATGTGAAACCACCATGGTAAAATGTGCTGTATGGTCAGAGAGATCTGACCTGTCTATATGGTGTTGTTGTTGTGTAGTGTTGTGTCCAGACATGGTTAGAGAATGGACTTTTGACACATAGCCAATACTTTGATTGCAGAGCTGTGAGTTTCAGTTGTCACCAAGGCGGTGTAAACTAAGTTGGTGATTTTACCAGAGTGGATCCGTGCAGTAACGTTGTGTCAGAGCAGACTATTATTGCCCCCAAGCACGGAGAGGTGGGGCCACCAGATCTCAGCACCAGAGCTACATCTTCAAAGTTGAGTGAGCCTCTGGTCTGCTGGAAATTCACCAACTCCATTTAGTTACTAACAATCCCATAAAATTCCTGCCATTTCTGGACAAGGTGTAGTCAATATAGACTGGAGTGATGAGGCCACCCCAACAGCACAACCATTAACTATCCTCCCAATTAGATGACTAGTATAAACATTAATAAAACTAAATAGTCTAGTACTTACATATGTACACTCTTGCATTTATTATGTAATATTCCATGCATTTCTTTCATAATTTCTAAATCTTTTATAAGTTCTGGTCAAAATAAAACTTGATCCAGAACAAAATAAATGTAAAAAAATTTCTATCAAAAATTTTACACACTTGAGTTAGTTCAGTGTATTATAACATTTGTTAATATTATTAGACTTAGTAAATATCTGTGTGTGTGTCTATAAACTATCACACCACATTACATATCATTACCCTAGACATTTAACGTAGCCACATTCATTAGAAAAAAAAAAAAAAAAGATAAGTGTGAGGTCGTAGTGGTAGCGAGAAGGGCCTTCTGACAACTCTCAGTTACATTTTATCTCAGGAGCCTTCACAGCTGACCTCATGCATCACACGTAGTACCATCACCACCATACAATACCATCAAACCCACTACATATATTGGGGTCTCTTTGTCCCGGGATCATTAGCCCAACAGTAATATTAGGATCTCCTGGTGGGAGAAATAAAATTAGGGAAACAAAATTGTAAAATTCCCTTTAAAATTAAAAGTGTCCCTGCATATAAAAGTTGGTGAATCTTCACAGCCAGTAATAAGTAATTAGTTAATTAATTAATTAGAAGTATTTAGACTATAGTAATTAGAAGTAAGTTAGTGGTTAGAGATTTATCTTGTATATTATTATATTGTCTAAAAAGTATGGCGGAGCTAGCAAAATTCCGATCAGCTGCTGTGCTGACCGCAAAGGAGATGGGAATGGATGGTCAGATTTTAATTCAATACGTAACGGCTGAATGTGATAAATATATTGAACGGGAAGAAAGGAGATTAGAAAAAGAGGCTGAAAGAAAATTAGAGTCTGAAAGGTTGGCTGAAGAGAAGAGGTTACAGATTGAGGCTGAGACTAAGAGGTTGCAGATTGAGGCTGACAAAGAGGCAAAGGCATTAGAGGCAGCAGAAAAAAAGATTGACTGCCGAAAGGGAAGCAGAAGATAAAAAGGCCGAAAGGGAAGCAGAAGAGGGAAGCAGAAGATAAAAAGGCCGAAAGGGAGGCAGAAGATAGAAGGTTGCAAAGGGAGCACGAATTACGACTAAGGGAGCTGGAATTACAAGGCCAGGCTCCTGAAAATGGTGCCAGCCCTTTTGCCTCAGATGCTGCGCCTAGTCTGGGAGCCTCAAACTCAGCTATGGGATTTCATTTAGACCATTTTGTTGAAAAAGACGATGACATAGAGGGGTACCTAGGACGTTTTGAGTTATTAGCTACTACCTATGGGTTAGAGAGAGAGAGGTGGAGTTTAAAGCTATCACAGGGACTGAGAGGTACTTCTTATGAAGTATTTGCTAAAATGAACAGGGAAGACCAAGACAATTATGACATGTTAAAGCAGGCTTTGTTATTGAGGTACGAAAAAAATGGGGAATTTTACCGTAAGAAATTTAGAAATGCCAAACTGTTGTCTGGGGAGACATACCACCAATTCTCTGCCAGACTAGAAACCTATTTGGAGAAATGGACTGCTCTGGGGAAGACCCAAGATCTTAAAGAAATGATCATGATTGAGCAATTGAGAGAGTCCATGGCTCCAGACATGAGAAAATTTCTCATGGAACAAGGTGCAGAGAAGTTGGGGGAGGTTTTTAAATGTTGCTGAGAGGTATCAGGCAGCCCAGGCAGAGGTAAGTGGTGCTAAAAAGAAGCACATAGATAATTTTAAAGCTCCACAGCAATTTAATAAATTTGATAATAGGGAGCAGGGAAATAAAGGTAGGACAAACTTTGAACGGCCAAGAAATGACTACAGAGACAGAAACTCACAGTTCAATGACCAAAAATTCAATGAAAGAAAACCGTTGAACCAAGGAAAAAGATGGTGTAAATGGTGCAAGAAGGATAACCATAACACCGAATTTTGTAGAAGGAAACCTTCAAACATTGCTGCAATGAAGTCGGGGACGCAAAGATTAAAGGTTAATCCTAATGGACAACAGGAACCTTATCACCCCCCAGTTTGTGAGGATGTTATTTGTAATGGGGTCACCATAAGGTGCCTTTATGATACAGGTTTGGATTATGATTCAGTTGTGAAGTCTAGCCTAGTGGACCCAAGTCAGTATACCACAGAAACAGTGGAAATACAAGGGGCAACTAAGGACATACCACTCATGACACTTCCCATCGCAAGGATAACGGTGAAAACTCGCTATGTGGAAGGAGAAATCAGAGCAGCAGTGATAGATGAACCAATCTACCCTCTGATATTGGGGTGTAGATACGTCTTCTTGGGGAATCCCGAGAGACCTGTGATCATGGCGACAGTGCAGACCAGGTCACAGAAGAAGGAGGAAGAAGGTGAACCTATAAATGCTCATCCAGAGGAGATGATGAGGAAGGCGCAGGCTGAGGATAGGACACTCAAGCCATGTTTTAAAAAATTGCCCAAATGCCACACACCTCCGAGCAAGGGAGAAGTACTTTGTGAAGAACAACTATTATACAGGAAGACAGGAACTAGATCCACTGGTCACGGACAGTTAGTTCTTCCCAAGATATATAGGGCAAACTTAATAAGGAGCTTACATGTTGGAAAAGATGGTGACCATGAGAAAGTCGGTACCATCTGCCAAAAGATTGCTCGAAAATACTATTGGCCCGACGTAAATGTCGATGTTGAAAACTTTGTAGAAGCATGTGGCGTATTTCATGAGGGAACACCCACAAAGAGAAAATATGTGCAGGACCTAGAAACGCCACGGGGCAACTTTAGGCCTGAAAGGAAAACTAATTATACTCGGGTAGACAAAGTGGAATGGGAGCCCCCTTTTCACACCCAGTCTTCACTTGAATGGATTAACATGGCCACTATGCGAAGAGTACAAAGAAGAAATTTTACCCAGGATAAGATGACAATCCCTCGGTCAGACTTATATAAACTGGAAGAACAGACAAGAGAGCGAAGATCTCTCATAAGCAATCTAAAGTGGGGAGACAAACCCCAGAAAAAAATTGGTAGTGGTCGATTTGTGAGTGATGATTCTAGGAAGAAAAGTCCTCATTATAAAGCTTCTAATGGACGGGACCCGATGGGTTCCATGAAAAATAAGTATGATAAATTAAAGATCCAGATGTAACTCTATTAAGGACCTGGACAGATGAGAAGGCGGAAGAGACTGTTACCTCATCTTATCAATACGTGAACGAACTGACCACTCGTTTGAAAGCTGGATGGAAACTGGCAAATGATAATTTGAAACAAGCCAGGAAGAAACATGCAGCATATTTTAATAGGAAGGCAAAGGACCGAGAACTAGCTGTGGGAGAGAAGGTGCTTCTTCTACTACCCGGTAGCCAGAATAAATTACAAATTGGTTGGCAAGGTCCATATATGGTTCTAGAGAAGGTGTCTAGAACAAACTATAAAATTGACAAAAAGGGGAAGGAGAAAGTTTATCATGTAAACTTGTTAAAGAAGTATCTGGACAGACCACTCCAGGAAAGCACCCCCTTATTGACCTTGGCTATTGCAACTCAGATGCAAAGGGAACCACTCACCTCACATGAATACCCATTACATCCTTGTGAAACAGCAGCACAGGTAAAAGTCAGTAAGCACCTGACTAAAAATCAGAGGGAGAGAGTTCAACAGGTTCTGGAGGAACATACAGATGTATTAACAGATAAACCAGGACATACAAATTTGCTACAGTATGACATGAAACTGGTAGACTCAAACCCAATCTGTATGAGAGCCTATTCTATTCCGTTCGCGAAGGAGAAGGCATTGAAGGAAGAAATAGATTATTTGTTGAAGGAGGGGATTATTTCGCACAGTGAATCATCTTTTAGTTCTAGTGTCGTATTGCTGAGAAAACCGTCTGGGGAACACAGACTGTGCATAGATTACAGGAAACTGAATGCTGTCACAGAAGGACAAGTGGATCCATTACCAGACACAAAACAGTTATTTGCCAGACTGAACAAGGCAAAATACTTTTCAAAGGTGGATCTTAGTAAAGGCTATTACCAGATCCCAGTGAAGCCTGAAGTGAGACCTTATTTGGCTTTTAGCACTTCGGATGGACATTATGAATTCAATATGCTACCATTCGGACTGAAAAATGCTCCGAGTGTGTTTTCAAGGATGATGCGCAAATTGTTGGATCCCCTGAATAACCCATGTATCACGAATTTCATGGATGATATTCTCGTCGCCACAGAGACATTTGAAGAACACATTGAAGCTCTAGAAATGTTATTTAATAGGCTTCGGGAGGCGAACTTAACTGCTAGGCCAACAAAATGTTGTATTGGATGCAAAGAGTTGGAATTCTTGGGGCACACTGTATATCAGGGTAATATGACCCCTGATCCTAAGAACTTGGAAAAACTGCAGAGAGCACCTAGACCACAAACAAAAAAAGACGTGCGATCATTTGTGTCGTTATGCGGATTTTATCAAAAATATATCAAAGATTTTAACTCTATTTGTGCGCCTCTGACTGATCTGACTCGCAAGGGACTTCCAGATAAAATTAATTGGACTGCGCAAAGTGAATTAGCGTTCCAGGATTTAAAGGAAAAACTCACTAGCAAGCCCATTCTCAAACTACCTGATTTGACACAGGACTTTGTCTTGAGAACCGATGCCAGTAATGTAGGACTCGGGGCGGCGTTGTTGCAAAGATCATCTTCACCTGATGGGGAACTGAAACCAGTCGCTTATGCAAGCCGCAAATTGAATAAGGCGGAACAAGGATACTCCACAAGCGAAAAAGAATGTTTAGCGTTGGTCTGGGCAATAAAGAAGTTTCAAATCTATCTGTATGGTAGGACTTTTGTGGTCGAGACGGATCATCAGCCTCTCGTATTCTTATCTCAGGCTAAGCATGAAAACGCAAGATTGCTGAGGTGGTCTTTATTGCTTCAACCTTATCAGTTTAGTATCCAATATATCCCAGGTAAATTGAATGTCGGTGCAGATTTCCTCAGTCGGCACCCCTGTGATCAAAATTAGAGTAATGGCAGGCGTAAGGAGAGATTTTGTCTATGTGTATCACTGGTTTTAGAACTTGCCGTAGGCATGTTTTCAGGTGGGGAGATGTGTCGTAAAAATTAACAGTGATACAACGTCAAAATATCTCCAATGATACAACGTAGGGATAAAAAAACCAATGCGTAAGCTGCTGGAATACATGATCGCCCGCGCCGCGGGTCATCAGGTGTTAGACTTGAAGGCAAAACGGAACGAGGATCAAAAGACAAAAATCTGACTGAACGCGTACTTGAACTAGCGAGGTTAATGGACGCAAATTGGTGGGGCAAGGAGGAAAAGTCACGTCCCCCCCCCCCCCAAGTTGACATAAAGTAAGGAATTCGACAGAAGGGACCTTGGATATGATACGCCACAGTCATTTATTGGACGCTTTTGCGATACCAAGCCTTTTATTTGAATTCAGCGGCTAAACGCAGATGCTTGAAATATTACAAAATTCAAAAAGTAACTTTTTCTTAATATTAATGTTAGGAATATAAAAATTAGCTGGCCGGATGGCCCATTCTGAGCAGTGAAATAATATGCTTTTAATTATACAGACGGATAGATAATAATGAAGACATTGACAAAAGACTGTGTTGTTCACAACAGCGAAAGACTGCATTGAATCAAACATCTCACTATTTGCACAAAAATCGCGACCTTGAAGACTCAAGTGTCCAAATCTAGTTAGAATGAAAGAGAAGGGGAATTGGTGGAAGCTGTGGCTAAAAATAACTTTTCAGGCAAAATTGTAGAGGGGATGAATAGGTTGGTTCAAAAAACAAGTACGTTTTTTTTTGTGAAAACGCAAGTAGAGACGGACAGACTAACAGATAAAAATCCATACTTGACTGAAGCATGACTGAAATGACTTTAGTGTAGGAAATTTGAATTGAAAAACACAAGGCAGTGATTGGCCACAGACAATCATATTATCGGCGCTCAGACGCGCATTTGGGGCCATTCCTCAATAGTTGTCCAGTGATAGACACAGTAAATTTCAAGTGTGGTGATTTCCAAATGAAATAAATTGAAATAAGTTCAGGGACGCCATACTATAGCCAGCAGCTCAGCTGAGTTTTGCTAGCATTTCTGTGTTCTTTATTCATAATCTGGTAAGATTGAAATTATTTCTTTGTATATTTTGAATATTGTTTAATGTTTCGAGTGATTTGATACTGCCATATCGAAATCTAGCCTTACAAACAAGTAAGGATTTGCTCTGGACCCCCCCCCAGTTCAGGGTCTAGAGACAAATAAAATACATAAACTCCAGCAAGGATTAGGAAGGACAGATCAAGTGTTGAGATCAATGAAACATATTACCTATACTATTTTAGGGGAGGAAACTAATAAACATATTTCAGAATCTGTAGTCTGGGAGGACCTATCTGATGTGAAACCACCATGGTAAAATGTGCTGTATGGTCAGAGAGATCTGACCTGTCTATATGGTGTTGTTGTTGTGTAGTGTTGTGTCCAGACATGGTTAGAGAATGGACTTTTGACACATAGCCAATACTTTGATTGCAGAGCTGTGAGTTTCAGTTGTCACCAAGGCGGTGTAAACTAAGTTGGTGATTTTACCAGAGTGGATCCGTGCAGTAACGTTGTGTCAGAGCAGACTATTATTGCCCCCAAGCACGGAGAGGTGGGGCCACCAGATCTCAGCACCAGAGCTACATCTTCAAAGTTGAGTGAGCCTCTGGTCTGCTGGAAATTCACCAACTCCATTTAGTTACTAACAATCCCATAAAATTCCTGCCATTTCTGGACAAGGTGTAGTCAATATAGACTGGAGTGATGAGGCCACCCCAACAGCACAACCATTAACTATCCTCCCAATTAGATGACTAGTATAAACATTAATAAAACTAAATAGTCTAGTACTTACATATGTACACTCTTGCATTTATTATGTAATATTCCATGCATTTCTTTCATAATTTCTAAATCTTTTATAAGTTCTGGTCAAAATAAAACTTGATCCAGAACAAAATAAATGTAAAAAAATTTCTATCAAAAATTTTACACACTTGAGTTAGTTCAGTGTATTATAACATTTGTTAATATTATTAGACTTAGTAAATATCTGTGTGTGTGTCTATAAACTATCACACCACATTACATATCATTACCCTAGACATTTAACGTAGCCACATTCATTAGAAAAAAAAAAAAAAAGATAAGTGTGAGGTCGTAGTGGTAGCGAGAAGGGCCTTCTGACAACTCTCAGTTACATTTTATCTCAGGAGCCTTCACAGCTGACCTCATGCATCACACGTAGTACCATCACCACCATACGATCTGTCCTTCATAATCCTTGCTGGAGTTTATGTATTTTATTTGTCTCTAGACCCTGAACTGGGGCGGGGGGTCTAGAGCGAATCCTTACTTGTTGTAAGGGACAGATTATGCTATTGCAGTATCAAATCACTCGAAACCTTAAACAAATATTTAAATGTACAAAGAAATAATTTCAGTCTTACCAGAATTATGAATATAGAACACAGTTAAATGCTAGCAAAACTCAGCTGAGCTGCTGGCCTTAGTATGGCGTCCCTCTAAATATTTCAATAGCTTCTGGGAATTACACCACTTAATAATTCACTGTGTCTACTAGGACAACTTATAATGAATGGCACAAAATGCGCGTCTGAGCGCCGATAATATATTCATCTATGGCCAATCACTGCCTTTTCTTTTTTCAAATTCAAATATCCTACCAATAAGTCATTTCAGTCATACCTCAGTCAAGTATGCCTTATTGTCTGTTGGTCCGTCCGTCTCTACTTGCGTTTCACAAAAAACACACTTGTTTTTTGAACCAACTCTGCCTTCCCCTACACAATTTTGCCTTTAAAGTTATTTTTAGCCACAATTCACCATCCCACCCCGTCTCTTCATTCCAACTAGATTTTAGCACTTGCGTCTTCAAGGCCACAATTTTTTGAAAATTAGTGACATGTTTTATTTCAATGCAGACGCTCGCTGATATGAACAACACAGTCTTTTGTCAATATCTTTCTTATTATCTGTCCGTCTGTATAAATGAAAGCATATTATTTCACTGCTCAAGATGGGCCATCCGGCCAGCTAGGTTTTATATTCCTAACATTATTATTAAGAAAAGTTACTTTCAAATATTTTCTAGAATCTTCTGGAATGCGTTCATCACTGCATTCAAATAAACGGACTAAGTTATCGCAAAAGCGTCCAAGAAATGACTGTTGCGTATAATATCCAAGGTCCCTTTTGTCGATTTCTTTACTTTATGTCAACTTGGGGAACGTGACTTTTTCCTCCTTTCCCCACCAATTTGCGTCCTTTTTGCCTCGCTAGTTTCAAGCACGCGTTCAGTCAGATTTTTCCTTTTGATCTCCGTTCTCATCCCGTTCCGTTTTGCCTTCAAGTCTAACAATTTAAGTTCCATGGCGGGTGATGACCCGCGGCGTGGGCGATCATGTATTCTAGCAGCTTACGCATTAGTTTTTATCCCTACGTTGTATCATTGGAGATATTTTAACGTTGTATCATGGTTAATTTTGTGACACAAATGTTAGTGTTAAAGTTAACATATTACGTTAATTCAAACGCCAGTTTGGTCTCACAGTTCTGGCAAGTCGTTAATTACAAGCTTTTCCCCCGTTTCGTGCAGCAGATCGGCGAGATGTTAAAAGGTTCATTGTACTTTTTTCGAAACCGAAACTAAAGCGTGTTAGATTTTTACAGCGGGTCATTTTCTTAGCATTCCCACTGCACAAAAGGCATCGCCCTACTGGCGTTGAAGATGGACAAGTGCCAGTGGAACAAAAGATGACAAGAACCAGACAAGTGCCAGTGGAACAAGAGATGACCAGATACAGACAAGTGCCAGTGGAACAAGAGATGACAAGAACCAGACAAGTGCCAGTGGAACAAGAGATGACAAGAACCAGACAAGTAGCGGTGGAACACGAGATGACAAGAACCAGACAAGTGCCAGTGGAACAAGAGATGACAAGAACCAGACAAGTGCCAGTGGAACAAGAGATGACCAGAATCAGACAAGTGCCAGTGGAACAAGAGATGACAAGAACCAGACAAGTAGCGGTGGAACAAGAGATGACAAGAACCAGACAAGTGCCAGTGGAACAAGAGATGACAAGAACCAGACAAGTGGCAGTGGAACAAACGAACGAACGAACTTTATTTTCAAAGGGTTGAGAATAGGGCACGCAGGCCCGTCTGACATTGTGCCCTTCCTGTCTCTCACCTTTCATACTGAATTCATTTATTCCCATATGGATTTTACATATCAATGTCAAGGAATTCAACGTTGTAAAGTAAAATAAAATAGCACACTCATATCAACATTAACTACTTATAAACATGACATAAAATATGTTGAATACAAACAACGTCATTAGAACCTACAGCTGATATTATAAGAAAAGATAATCTGATTAGGGGGGCATGTAATCAGAACTAATAAAGTATTTGAAAAGTCTACGATTGTATGAATAGGGACTGAGGTTGTTTCTTAGGTTATGTGGAAGATTTTCTTGAATAAGTCAAGCCTAGGCTTGGGCTCTTGCAATTTGTTAAAGCGTTGACTGCGTCTTTCGTTGTATTTGAACATTGATGAACAAGAGATGACAAGAACCAGACAAGTGTCAGTGGAACAAGAGATGACAAGAAGACGATGGCGATGGATAGGACACACATTGAGGAAACCTGTTGATAGCAATAAAAGGTAGTCCTCATTCTGGAATCCCAGGGTAAGAGAAGCAGTGGTAGACGGAAAAACACACAGAGAAGAGAGATGGTGACAGAAATGAACAGGAATGTACAGAAAGACCTTGAGGTGATGGCACATGACAGGGGGACTTGGCATACATCTGTTGAAGACCTATTCTGCCTGGGAAGCTCAAGATTACCGAACGAAAGATAAGGATGACGACGGTGAAACTGATGACTATGATAATTATATCAGTGGCTGTTATTAGTATTGGAGGTAACTGAGGCAAGTTTTGTGTGTTTTCTCTTTCGTTAACTATTTCTTCTTCTTAACAGCACACGCCAGGAGCTTACGTTAGTAATCTGGAAAACCAGGAGAGATGGATTGAAATTGATTGCGTTTATTTACTCTGTTGAGTGTGTCTATACACATCATGAAATAAATAAACCCATAGTCGCCATTTTCCAAGTTACAATTGCTGCTAACGGGGCTACATTTATTATGTGTCACTGCGCATGCGCTGTCGTTATCATATTTGTCCAGACGACCGATTTGGGCAATAGATTATACAGGTAACATATAATGAATAACTATCTTTCAAGTATAATCTTCTTGGATCCTTAGCCGCCGACTGTCAGAGCAGACAGTGGCCATCACGCCTGTTGGCGTCTTGTAGGACAGCAATAAACTGATTCCACTTTGCTCAGTCGGAGACCATCTTTCGCGCTGTGCCTCAGCTCTGGTTCATTCTTTACATCTCGGCTTTTACAGTTCTCCACAAGGTTGTGTTTGGTCGGCCTCTCTTTCGCTTTCCTTCAGGGGTCCATAGCATAGCTGTTCTTGTGATGGCATAGGGGTATCTTCTGAGGACGTGGCCAGCCCAACTCCAGCGTCTGCCAGCTATGATGGTGTGCATGTCCTCTTGGTTACTTCAGGTATCTTCTTCTTCTTTGATCCTTAGCCGCCGACCGCCAAAGCAGTCAGTGGCCATTACGCCTGGTGGCGTCTTGTAGGGTAACAACAAATTGATTCCACTTTGCTCGGCCGGCAGCCATCCTTCGTACAGTGCCCCAACTCTGGTTCATTCTTTGCATCTCAAAGGGATAATACTGTTTAATTAATCCTGCTTTTACAAAGACTGCCTTGCTAGTTAAGTGTTGCTAAATTTATTGAAAATTGTCGCTCATTTGGGTGTAATTTAATTTGAAACAATAACAATAAATTAAATGTAAAGTAGGAACATCATTAACTTCAATTCTGACTTACTTAAAAGTTTCAAAAAATAATTTTAAACTTGAGAGAAAATCCACTAGCCGCAGGCGACCTTTGTCTTTACTGACTGTGTGTGTGGTACGCCACTCTGAGTGGAGACCTCCCAGTAACAAAGACTGCTGTGCCCGTCTCAGATTATGCTCTTTCCTCAGACCTACGGGTCTTGAGTGTTCCTCTATAAATGCCTTTGTGCAGATGAGGAAGGACATCCCTCGACACCTTCGGGTATATGAGGCTCTGTCCATTTTGGCTGGAATGACGTCTCGATGGTTCGGAGGTTTTATAGCGAATATGAGTACACATGAGGGCAAGTTCGGGCACAATGGGTTAATCACCTGTTTGCCAAGTCACTTCGATTACATGTCCTGCCCATGGGCCTTGTGCACTTGGGTCCCCTCTACACCTCGTTTCACGGGGTAGAAGAGGTTCCGATTATGAGATGAGATGAGAGAAAATCCACAACGATTCAAAGGGTTAAAAACTAAAGTAGTTTTCAACGAATGATTTCTCTTCGTTATCATTAACCCACTGAAAAGTAAGATGCTCCTGCATTGAAAGAACATAAATCCATTTGCTTCAGATCAATATAGTTTACTGGAAAGGTCTGTGTTACATTATATTTTTAAAAAAAAATAGACATGTATCATTTAAAAACAATTTAAAACACTTAGAGGTTGTAAAAATTATCCGCTATTTCAGCTGAGACTATAATATTAATAATGTCGTCCAATGGTATACATTAATCTCTCTCATCTCATAATCGGAACCTCTTCTACCCCGTGAAACGAGGTGTAGAGGGGACCCAAGTGCACAAGGCCCATGGGCAGGACATGTAATCGAAGTGACTTGGCAAACAGGTGATTAGCCCATTGTGCCCGAACTTGCCCTCATGTGTACTCATATTCGCTATAAAACCTCCGAACCATCGAGACGTCATTCCAGCCAAAATGGACAGAGCCTCACATACCCGAAGGTTTCGAGGGATGTCCTTCCTCATCTGCACAAAGGCATTTATAGAGGAACTCTCAGGACCCGTAGGTCTGAGGAAAGGAGCAAATCTGAAACCGGCACAGCAGTCTTTGGTACTGGGAGGTCTCCACTCAAAGTGGTGTACCACACACAGTCAGTAAAGACAAAGTTCGCCTGCGCGAGGTATACATTAATTAAACTTTTTATTATTAAATTATTTATTTTTATTATTATGTATGGCATTGGCGAACGCATCCCTTTCACTTTACATGTATTTGAATGAGAAAATCATGTTCCATGTACGCGATTTCTGTTTACGCGAGTATCGGGAACGCAAATATCGCTTAACAAAGATAATATATATATATATATATATATATATATATATATATATATATATATATATATATATATATATATATATATATATATATATATGAGATAGGAAACTCTTTACAGAGCGATACAACAGGAAGCAATCTGATCATCAGAAGAAGTCCCCCCATCCGACAAGTGTTTCGGCCCAATTACTCCTTTACACTCTAAGGGGGGCGGGCCCACTTGGGTCATGACTCCCAAGCGTCTCAGCTTCCTGTTGTCTTGTATCGAAAAATGAACCCATTTCACTTATGGTAGCAACTTTTAAATCCACAACGCCAGCCGTGGAGGCAGTTGTGAAAGTAACAAAAAGAAGACAAATTACTCCGTTCGTTCCGTCGCCCTTCACAACTAAGGACACACACTGAGACATTAGCGCGCAGCCGAGGAGCTGCGCGCCGCAAGCCACTGAAATTCTGTACCTGACACTCCCTATAGTATACATCGCCTGTTGCCCCAGAGTCGCAGCTCTTTCACTAGTACACCAAAAAAAACTCAGCGTTGTGGACTTAGAAAAATTTTGGTGTTTTCTGTACCGCAGCGTTTATTGTCACGATGTCCATCGCCCATTGCGGTTGTTCCACAGCCAGCCTGATGCCTTTTCGGCAGTTTCACTAAGCCTCTTCAGTGCCCTTGTTCTAGACTGTCCCTTCAGCCCCAACAGTTTCAATAAATCATACACTGATGCAGCCACAAGCCCTCTTGCGCCCACTTCAACCGCCATGACCCTTGCACTGAATCCATCGTGTCTCAGATCCGCGGCCAGATCGCTATACTTGGCCGCTTTGAATGAATGTTGCTCGTCTAATCTGGATTCAAATGGCACGGTCAGTTCAATCAGTATGACCTGAAGCGTTGCTGCAGAATGAAGTACTATATCCGGCCGTCTCCGCGATTTTCTGATACACTCTGGATATGCCCCCCGTCCAGGTAGGTCTACCGCCATCTCCCAGTCGTTTGCACAGTCAAGAAGAGATGGTAAACTGCTACCAGGTTTACTCGGTTTGGGGTGTGCTGACTTTCCTGCCCTCAGAAAGTATGTGTTTGCGGTGTCTGGCAGGACTTTGCTATTCGCTTTCATTCTTGCCTGATCTATTGTCGCAGCAAGCTCATTTAGCACTTTGTTATGGCGCCAAGTGTATCGCCCTTGCCCTAATGACACCTTACACGCTGAGAGCACGTGCTCAAGTGTCTGCCTCCCCTGGCACAGGGGGCACTGCTCATCATCCGACTTTCCCCATTTCACAAGGTTGGTGGCCGACGGCAGCAGGTCATACATTGATCTAACCATGAAGCTGAGCCTAAGAGGTGCCATATGCCATATGCCATATATCATTCCATGTCAAGGACCTCTGCAGGGCTCCTTTCCATGTGGTCCATTGGCCTTGTTGGATCTGCTGCACTGCTTTTTGCAACCTCTTATCATTCTCAGCTCTTCGTATCTCCTGAACTACCATGTCTCCGCGCTCCCTGCTTGATGGCTTGGACCACCAGCGGATGTCACCATGCCCAAATCCCCGTCTATTCGTTTGTGTGTATCCGATTACCTCTCTGTTTGAGTGACTCTTCAGCAGCATCTACAGCTTCTTCCACTCTCCACTTCCTTCCCGTTTTCAGTGTGGGCTGAATGGACTTAACCACGTCATCAGCTGACTCGCGTAGCATCATTGCAAGCCTTGCTTTTCCAACTTTGTATTCTTCAACAACTGACTTGAAGGGAAGCAGAAGTTTTGACTTTTTGCAGTAAAGTGCTACATCTGACAGACCTGGTGGTACCCTGTAAAGTTCTGTGTATAAAGTCATCTGTGTAAATTGGGGTGGTGTATGGTGTTACTGAGATCTCTTTCTTCTGTAAAGCTCCACTATCAATCACTGTAGCATGTTGTTTGTGGTGCCACTACTGTATATGTCCATTGTAGTGTACAGAGTTGTTGAGATCAGGCATGCTCCAGTCTACCCAGCTGTAAATGGGTAACTCACCCTAGTCCTGAGTTAGGGAAGGCAAAGGCAGCTGTAAACAGTAGTTTCCCTCTAAGGCTCCAGGGGAAGCAGGCCCCTAAACTTGGTCAATTCAACCGACGCAGGATGGTGTATATATGGAGTAGAAGTGTAGAGTGTGATTAACGCGAATGGTGTACTGTTCGTGTTCTGACCAATCTAATCACTCATACACTTGTGTCTACAAGGCACCAATGCAGACTGCTGGAATCTTTGTTTACACAGTTTATTTAGACGCACACACTGGGACATAACGAGTAAATCATGGGTATGTTGACACATCAATTTGCAGGCATACATAGTAGATCCCATGTCATGACACATTCATAAATAATAGGTAGTACATCAATAGTTTCCAATGTCATGATACATAATGGCCGCATCCCCTATCTGACTAAGCGCGTCAGTGAAGGCGGATCGGTAAGTAACTAAAGTTGCTTTAAGTTCACAGTTTATATCATATTATGAAACCTTGGAAGGGGTTTCTATCAAAATTGAGATCTCCTTGCCACTGTCCGAATAGTAAGATACATGCCCCGTTCTTTGGACAGTGATTCAAAAATACGATAACAGGAATGTAACATGGCCGCCTTCCTGAGTTGTCGCTCACTCGCTCACAGGAAGGTATATATATAAGCCAAAGTTAATTCGAAATACATATGAATGATTTCCTAAAGTTTCTCCATACAGTTCTACAGTAATCCAGTTACTTCACGTAGACATAATTGTTGTATGGAAGCCCGTCATCTTTGTCGATACAACCATGACCCTAGCGTTGCGAAGCACAAAATTCCAGCTAGGTCTAACCGACATGAGATCATCAAAAATAGGGTCTGGAATTACCTGGAGTCCGAATCATACATGGTACCGTACATTAGGAGAGTCTCTAACACAAACTCTAGTAGAGACACAATCTCCTACAGAAGAAAAACCACTTCGTAAATCATTTTTACTGAAGAATATACCAGCCCTGGAAAATGCGTAACCGCCATTGTAAACGGTACCTCGGAACTCATCACGACTTGTCAAGACAACTCATACTTCCGCTAGAGCGGCATAACAAGAATATAGTCCTGTCTACCCATCAAAAATATACAAATGAATGAATGTCTATATCTTTTCCATATTAAATAGCCATATCGATTTTTGTAATATGTGCGTCAAAATATGCACGCAACATACCCCTAGCCGTTTTCTCATGAACTTGTTGACCTTCTGCTCTATAGCTTCCACTGTACTTGTGCTTATTTCATATATAAGCAGTGGCTACAGCAACTTCGGTATCAACATGAACTGGAGGCACCACAGTTTGAACTTTCCCAGGAGTCTGCTTTGGTCTATGATCTGTAGTCCTCTGTCTGCCATTTCTATTGTCTGTTGCACTGCCTTTGAGTCTTTTAAAGAGGCATCATACACCCTGCCAAGACTTTTAACAGGTTCCTCAATGACAGTAGGGATTCTTTGGCTAGAAACCGTGAATATGACCTCTGCTATCTTCCCTTTCCTGACTGATAGGCTTCTTGACTTCTTGGGTTTGAAGCTCATTCTGCACCAGCTGACTAGTTCATCCAGGCGTGCTAACATCCTCCGGGCCTGATGTTCATCTCATGTCAGAATTGTTGTGTCATCCATGAATGCTTTGAGTGGTGGCATGTGACACATTCCACCGAGCTTTGGGCCTATAGCCATTCCTTCAGCCGCATTGAGGATTACCTGCATAGCCATGACGAATAGTATCGGAGAGATGGTACATCCCATCGCAATTCCAACTTCAAGGCCAATCCACTTCGTTGTGTACTCTCTGGTTGAAAATCTGACAGAAAACCCTGCGAAATACAGCTTCAGCACTGCTGCAATCTTTTGTGGAACATGATACATTTCTAGGGCATGCCACAACATCTGGTGTGGAACGGATCCATAAGCATTCGCTAGATCCAACCAGATTACATGGAGGTTTGTTCTGTCAGACTTTGCCTTCTGGATTGCTTCCCAGATCATTGCGGCATGCTCTAGACATCCTGGTGTACGTGGGATACATCCTTTCTGAATGGTAGTGTCAATGTACCCATTTGCCAGGAGGTATGTAGTGAGTCTTTTCGCCATTACTGAGAAGAATATCTTCCCTTCCACATTGAGTAGTGAGATTGGCCTGAACTGACTGATGTCTGTAGAATTTTGTTCCTTCGGGATGTAGACTCCGTTTGCCTTTCTCCATTCCTTGCTTACGAGTTGGGTTTTCCACGCATTCTTCAGTAAACGGAGCAGTCGTTTGAGAACCTCAGGGCATCTTTTATACACCACATATGGAACACCATTAGGACCTGGAGCTGACTTGCACCGAGCTTTCTGGACAATGCTTTCTACCTCTTGCACTGTTGGGGGCTTAGTGTTAAATTCAGCTCCTGGCTTCCCCGGCCATTTAAGGCCTACCATGCTGCTGAGCGGCTCATCTTTGCGACCATCTGAATATGTCCTTCTAAGGTGTTCTTTCAGGTCTTCTTTCCTGATGTTTAGAGTACCCGACCGTGGCTGCTCAAACAGTTCTTTGGCAAACTTGAAGGGCTCCCTAAAGAATCTTTCCCTATCCCTTCGAGTCTTCCTTCTCTTCCTGCACAACCTTTCCGCTTTACAAAGGGCATTATGTTGGCCTTTCAGGTGCTCCCAAACTTGCCGTAACACTTCCTTCTCTGTGGCAACTGCGTTCTTGAACAGTTTTCGGGCATGCTTCTTCTGTTTCCTGATTTCATCTATTTTAATTTGTCTTCTACTTTTCCGTGGTGGGTTACTTTCCCTTGCCTCCCTCACACTGAACTCTTTGCGACAGTGCAGATATACTATGTCGCCGAAGATTTCCAGCTTCTTCTCCAAAGTTAGCTGCTTCAGGTTGTTATCCAACTCTTTTGCCAAGGCTTCGTCCAGCTGTTCCCAAAGCCCTTTTGCACTGGCAGGTGGAAACTTTATTGCATCTCTCTTCCCGTCCAAGAAGTGTGTGAGATCATCATCTGGCAGATCAACTTGAATGTACTCAGCACTGTGGATTGACTCCTGGCTGCGTTCTTCTAACGTCTTATCCGTCGAGACAGAGCGCTGTTGATCTCCCCCTGATGACTTCCCACACCCCTTTTTCGTTCTGTGGATTTTCATTTCTCTCTGAGTAGAGAATTCCCTACCACAGACACATGGAAATTCCAGCCGTTGTTCAGAGCTCGAAGTTCATGTAACGGGTCTGGTCGATTCCATTGAGGCGCCTGTGGATTCATCATCCTCCCCCCTTTCAGTGAATCCTGGCGGCATCTATCGTTTTTTTGTCCTGTAGCAATTGAAAACAGCTTACGGGGTGCTAACCCGGTCAGCTGGTTTCTAGTCTTTCCCAGTGTCATCTGTCTTTCCAGAAGTCAATCGGTCTTTTAACGATCGTCACTGGTTTGACCATGCAACTATGATAGGAAACTCTTTACAGAGCGATACAACAGCAAGCAGTCTGATCATCAGAAGAAGTCCCCCCAGACAAGTGTTTCGGCCCAATTACTCCTTTACACTCTAAGGGGGGCGGGCCCACTTGGGTCATGACTCCGAAGCGTCTCATATATATATCTTGTAATATTAATGAAGCTTGTTTCTCCACGTTTCTTGTGTTACTGACGAAAAATTTTCTCTAGTTTTCTTGTAGTACTAACGAATTTGTTTCTCTCTGGGGGAGTTGTTACCTACTTTGAGAATGAAGGTTGTAAAATCTATTTCGTTCCGACATCATTTATGAAAGAAGCAAGCATAGCTTGCATTTTTTGTGACGTCATTTTTTTTTTAAAATACTCCCCCACCCCTTCCCCCTTTCGTCACTTTCGGTTACAAAACTGTACCCCCCACGCCTATTTACGTGACGTCATATTTAGACAACCATCAAGTTGAATTTTGCTCAAATGAACCGAATATTCTATAAAAGAGTTTACAGTAAATCTTCACGGTGGCAACTGTTATCGGGATTATCCGCTTGTGGGAAGTCTCAGTTACCTGTTAAATTGACATTGCGTGCCGGTTGGCAATCTACCGCTGTTTGATTTTTTTACGTTCATGTTATATTTATATATATATATATCATCCTCATCATTCCTGTCCATTCCCTGTGGAACATAGGGCTGAAATAGTTGCTCTCCATCGATTTATATTCTGGGCTGTCTTTTTCAGCTGTGCCCAAGTCATTCCAATTTCCTTAGCCTCCTCTTCCACTGTTCTTCTCAAAGTTCTCCTTGGCCTCCGCGCTTTTCTTTTCCCTTGTGGGTTCCAGTCAAGGCACCTCTGGCTATGCTTGATTGTTCTCTTCTGAGTGTATGTCCTATCCATCTCCACCATCTTACCTTAAATTACCATTTGTGTTGGTTTCGCGAATTGACAATAAATTTGAATTTTCCAATCCGTCCCAGCCCCTCTCCTGGCCTTATTCTCTAAATGTTTCTATTCTTACAGGCTACATGAATTTTAGATTTTTTTTTAAATTCTTCTATCGCGGCCGTAGTCTTATTAATTTTTTTCCGGTCAGACACCTGCATGCATGTTTGTAGGACGCCAGCCCCGGGGAATGTCCTCAAATGTAATAGTGTTTTGACCACTCTAGATGATGCACGGGCGGCATCCAAAGGTCTCTTTTAGTTGAGCGGGGAAGAGAGTCAATCCTTTGGAAGCTGGGTAACGTTAGGAATTACACGGAATTTTGGTGTCTCTGATGTAGATTCTAAACTAATGTTGATATTACTCGGGGTTATGGTAGAAAGCAGAGCGACCCGAACATGCTTAAAGCATGCGAATGCAGATGGCTAGGTCAGCGTCCATTTCTGGACTATATAGCCTGATAGATTTTATGTCTTTACACTCGTTAACAAACTGGACCCGAGGTTAAAATCGAGACACAGGCAGTTGTGAGCATAAGATTCGACAGTGTCGATAAAAATGTTGTTATCTCTGGGTGAGTTGACATTTGTCATATAAGATATGCTTAGTTATTAGTGTACATATAACTGATAGCAGTGACTTGCGGTTTTTTTTTCTGTGACAACTCCTCAGTTATTTATTCAGTGCCCAGTAGCGCAGTCAACAACATAAGCTAACAGATGCTTAATCTGTTTAGAGCCTCAATTTTTTGTTATTGTTTACAATGGGTTAAATGGTAATCTTAAGCTGACATTACTTTTGTGGAACTACAGTTTTGTAAATTATTCATTTTAATATGACTAGTGACGTGTGTTCGCTATAACGACTGAATTGTGGGAGGTAGTCAGTTATTTTATTTTTGGGAGGAACTTCTCATGGTAGGGTGTGGAACCAGGGAATGGTTATTATGTAGTTTAGATCTAACGTACAAGGCAGTCTAGAAATTAGCCACCAGCCAAGGAAAGAATTCTGTCCTATGTAAAGTCACAATGAATCCTAATAGCATAAACATTGCACTTGTATGCATTCCATTTTGGGAGGTTATTACTTTTCCCTTTTGTGTATCAACCCCACGGGGCGCATACAGTTTAATTGTGTAATGTATCAAGTGCTTATATTTTCTGTAAATTCACGTAATGATGTAAACTAAATAGTGGGTGGGTTTGAAAAAAAATCGAAAAAAGGTGATTCGTCTTACGAGGACAAAAGACAAAGAAAGTAGTCTACGTTACGGCCACAAGGCCTTCGTCAGGAAAAGAAAGAAAGTGAAGGCTAGATAGGAGACATAAGAACTTAAAGAAATATAAAAATAAAAATAAATATAAATAAAAATAAAATCTAGGTACTTCCCTGAAGGCGAAGCATGGCTGAAAAGCTAAATAGTACATCCTCTCAACGGGGACTACATGGTTGGACAACCCATATGCTGAGTTGGAAGAGGACATTGAGTCGATTTTTTTCTGTCAGAGCACATTCTCGGACGTACACCGCCAATACAGAAAGTTGCCCTGAGTTGACCTCAATTTGTTATGTCTACTGGTCAGTACGGACTATGCGTGTATTAGTGGTCAGAATATAGACAGAGTTAATCTTCAACCTATCTTGTTTTTTGTGTGAACACGGCGCATGGGTAGCGTCTTCAGTGGATTTATAAAGTATCCCCAGCTTTATGAGCAGAGACATAAAGACTGACTTAAGTTATTTTGTATTTTTCCACAGAAGCGGACGTGTTGTTAACTCTTTATTTTCCCTGTCGGGTCTACTAGTTGTTTTTGTTCCTTGATGTATGAATTGATGTAATTGTTAATTTTCTTATTTGATCAGTTATTGTTGTGCTGAGATTTTTGTATTATTTTCTTCTGTTCAAGTCATATGTTGCAAACACGATGCCTAGTTATGATAGAATAAGGGGAAGTGTGTCAGCCAATCAAAAGTCCCGAAGCGCTGCAGACGAACGATTTTATAATGGCGTTCTACAAAGGGAATGAAAATGTGTTCGTATAAAATGGTGCCGTAAAGTCTGAATCACAACGCGCCATTCATATCAAAACGACACACCATACTAATAAAAGAGTATGCTAGACGGACCAATGAAACGGCATCCTTATTCACGTATGTTTACAAAATTATTAGGCATCTAACATGGCCGGACTCAAATCTGTGTTATCGAGTTGGATTTGGAAATAAACTATAGGATTATGAGCGAAGTACCGCATGGAAGAGGTCAGTAATTCGATAATGAGACTGTTCCTTTATAAGAATGTGCAAAGATTTCCACGGAAAGTGTTATACTAACGGATAAATTTTGAGTGGAATGCATCGAGACATCAGGCAAGTTGAAAATTTTGATGTTTAGGCTGCGACTATGTATCATAACACTACTTATACTGTGGATTTGAACACATGACAATCATCTAATCACTGGCTCATCGTCTAAGGATACGACCACAGCACAAGATAGTTGACAATAACTAAGTTAAACACCTCTTAACAGGTAATTTCCCTTTTTATTAATACTGCACACAGAGAAGCCACACACGGCCATCAACACATATGAAATGCATATAAATATAAATGCCAATACCCATTGCCTAATGACAACTCAATCTATCAGTATCATACCCACTGACATGTCACTATTCAATGAACATTACAATGACTTTCGCTCACCGACTAAGTCCTGTACTATGATAAAGCAATACTTAAACACAAATGACTCATCATCAACGGTCTAAGGAAATGCCACTAGACACTACACCACCACTCTAGAATTATGCAATTTAATCCACACCGCATGAAGAAATGGCAAGCACTATAAATGAAAAATGATGGCATACACTATCCAGCAAAAATGCTGACAGGGAACACAAAGGCGACCTGCCCGGACGCTAGCCAGAACTCTACTGCTTTTTGCCCCAGAATTTGTTTCCACTTCCCTTCCGGTCAGCTGACCAAACGGGTTTTTACATTATATCAATGTTGTCACTCTCAGCGTGACCAACCTGATATTTCGGCGAACATATATACTGTGACACTATGAAAAGATGGACGAAGTAAAGGAAAAGACAATTATCAAGATAGATAAAGAATATGCCAGGGTGTACTTTAAGCCTAAGATGAAGGAAATCGGTCCAGGAATAAAGAAGATATGAATATTCTAATTTTCCATAAATGCACAACTAGACAAAATTATGCCTGCATTTGAGGACGCGAAATTTACTTCAGTCACATTGTTCTCCGAACCGTTCGGCCATGACCCATATAAGGACGTGCCCACCGTCAACTGCTTGCCACAAAAATTCAAACTGCAGCGAGGGCGCCAGTTCTGTCAATGAGACTCCGTTGCCTTCTGCATCTGAGTGCAGACTGAATAGCCATTAACAGTTCGACTGTATGTAATTGAGGGTAAGAAAGAATGTATAAATTTATATATATTTCTAATTAATTAATCAAATTGTGCCTTAGAAAGTGTATAACAGTGTTATAAACCACTGTGAAATTATTGGAAGCAATCCAAGCCTGTGTATATTCAAATAAATTTAGAATGGAAGCGGAAAGTGTGTTGATAGTTTTGGAAACGAATTTAAAGAATTATTTCTTGAAGGAATGGACTAAACACAAGGAACGAAGGAAAGAATGATTGTACTTGAGGTATTGAAGTAAATATCGTATTACTTAGTAATTTCCAAAAGGCCTGATTAGTTTAGAGAAGCGAATCATGGACAGATAGCTGTAACCAAGGAATTGGAGAAAGATTGTATTCACAGTAAAATAAATTGTGTAATTGCTGATTTATTATGCCCTGTGCGTCTACCTGCACATTGTCTGAAACTGTCTCTTATCACCTACATCTGTGGTGGAGAGATAGAGATAGACAATACAGTGGTTAACCAATTATATTTCAGGTTACATCCTGTAACCAACGTGTACCTTTAAGGAGCCAGACTCAACTGAAGGAGCTAGTGGTGCAAGAGCCCTATAAGTCTTGATGCCTGAAAGAATCACATCTGACAGTTTCTTTCAAGAGCAGTATTGTGAAAGACTCCAAGACAAGAAGTGAAGATAAGTGGCCTTACAAGGCTACTGACCAGTGCATAACCAGCATTACCACAATAAATCAAATAAGATAGAATGATGAAAAGTCAGTGCATCTAGATAGGCAAATTCATAAATCAGTGATTGACTTTATTTCATATTAACTGTGAAGAATTCTTATTGATCCTAAATAAAGACAGTCTAAAACAAGATTAAGTTCAGCCAGGAAAGGAGAACTGTCCTTAGAAATTTACAGACTTTAGATAGTTGTGAATATTTGACAAGTGATTTTTATTAATTTTATATCTGAATCAATTTTGAGTTCAGTGAAAATTTCACAAAGAAAAGAAGACTTGTACAAAATAAATTGTAAATTATACCAACAGACTTACTTGAATTATTTAAGTTAAATTACAGTTCTTGTTGGTTAATAGTTTAGTTTAATACCCCTAGCAGAGCCATAACACTATAAACAAAGGAGGATCTTGAGAGGAGCATTTAGGAATCTAGGATAACACACTGTCATCATACCTAAGAACTTATACAGCGTCATCTGACTTTTGATGTTCATACACCCTTACTCCTTTCAGAGAAGGAGGTATTTCTTATAAGACCAGTCTATTGTCTGGCACTATCCTGGTATCATTTGATACAACTTTGTGTCCAGGATAGCTTTCATCTAAAAACTATAGTAACCTCTCGTGACAAATGGATTCGTGTGTAGTGCAAGTGAATGCAGTGACAGAAAGTATTGACAGTGATTTCAATTTTTGAGGATAAGACCAGCTTTATTCAATTAAATGGAATAGTTACGGTGAGCTTTACTTTTGAAGAAAATTGAGGGAAAAGGTGCCAGCATGATAAAAACTGCATTGTCGATCGTCTTTCAAAAATTGCTAAATATCAAAATCAAAACCAATTATGGAAAGCTTCAAATAGAAAGTAGCAGAAGTTCTGTAAAGTGAAATGAGATATAGATAAAAGTCATGGATAACAGGTTGAGAAGGATGAAGAAGATTTCGGGACCCAACTAACACAAACTCGCTCAGAACTGCAACAAAACACGGTCTGAAACTAAGCTGTGACGTAATGCTCTCCGACACGCTCGTCACCCCTGTATATAAAGGCTAAACAGCGGACTATTCAAATTACACACACAGCATAAGTCAGAAATGCAGAAGGAGAGAGACGCTCGTCAAGGCTGAATCCTTTAACATCTGTTTGCCGTGCAGCGCTATCTCACCAAACCAAGTCTATTCTGGACTTTACATCTATCCCAAGAGGGTATGTAGATTTATGATTAATTAATGTGTTTTATTGCAGCTTATTTTTATAGAATTGTATCAGAATCAGACCAGAGGACTGAACTGAAATTTAGTTGTGAATGAGGAAAAGGAATTTGATGACTACCAACGATTATCAGGATTATCAATTGGAGAATAAATTAAAAGCTATTATATTGGAATAATAGACTTGGCACTCCATAATGTGAAAGGCGAAGGTAGCATCATACTTATGTATAAAATGTATTATACTTTTATTCATGTATTATAATATGTTTTTAAAATTTTCTACAGATAGACACCTGTCTTGTTTCGCTATTCCTAATCGGAACGGATCCATGTATCATTCATATACATGCAAAGATCGGAACACACTCATTCATGAACACATAGGCTTGTGGGCCCCATAACCAAAGGCTAGCCGCATGTCCAATATTGTCTTCAGGTTCATATGTGTCATCATACATCAGAGGTTCGAATCCAGATCAATAAGTGCTTCCTGAAACAACACAGAGGCCTCAGATATTGCCTTCTAGATTTCAGCCCTAGTCCCCATCAATGTTTGGTGGTCTAGAGCAAGACCTTCAATCAATATTGTTGTGTATTCTCATTGAGGACAGGCATAGACTTTAATGATAAGTATTATCTGCAACCAAATTCCTGATTCAATTTCAACATGTAACAATTCATAATTTCACAAGAAGAACAAAAAGATAGATGTAAATAATAAATGAATAATAAATTGTAATATTCGGACTTATTAATTTTATATTGTTGAATTTTGAGTTTTATTGAATTGTTTGATTATCATAGGTAGTTACATAGCGAAGGTGGCACCTTAGGCTCTAACTTATATCTAAAGTATCACTATCTAAAGTAGAGACCTTCACAGCCATGACTATCCTATGATACCAGTGCTCTTCTCTAATACTGGGACTACACTCTTGTCAGACAGAATTCTATTTCTGTTCTTTCAGTAACTACTACTGACACAACATTCATAAAAAACCTTTCGCTAAAGAGAACTTTAATCAAGTTTAACCTTTTGTTAATGCGCTGTTCAAGACCTGTGAGCTTGGAAAGAGTGATAGCGTTAATAGACCTCCTTCCAGGCTGTCTCCGTAACTTCACACCTTATCTGTGTTTTCTCTATAAATCTTGCAGTTCACTCACTGTGTCTTACTCGACAAATACTCTAAAATTACATACTCACAACAATTGGCTGTTGCCCGCATCTTTTCCTTAGCTTTATATTTGTTATTATATCTGGCCATTTTACACGGAGGATCCGTCGGAGACATCTATTTACAAATATCTGTAGTTTGTAGGTGATACTCTTTGAGACATGACGTGTCTCTGAACCATACAGCAAGACTGACTTTACATTTGAGTTAAAGATTCTGATTTTTTTTCTCTTTGGACATAGCTGAGAAGTTCCATATTGATCGAAGGGCATTAAAAGCGCATCTGGCTTTATTTGTCTTAGAACAGACGTCACCATTGGTACCCCCTCCTTTGTCAATGTTAGTAGTATACAATGTACCACTTAGGTAGTATTGTGGCGGCGCGTGACTTTTTATATAGGAAAAATTCCGCAGGCGCAGGCGGCGGCGCATGACTTTTATATAGCAAAATACTCGATCGATTTCAGGCGGCGGCGTTCCCAGGCGGCGGCGTATGACTTGTTATATAGCAATAAATTTGTTCGATAATGACGGGTGTGTTGTTTACTAAGGGGAGATAAGTAGGTTGTTGTATTACATGACTTTTTATATAAGGAAAATGTGCAGGTGGAGCATCAGGCGTTGGTACATGACTTTTTATATAAGGAAAATGTGCGGGTGGAACATCAGGCGTTGGTGCATGACTTTTTATATAAGGAAATACTCATTGCGCAGGTGGAGCATCAGGCGTTGGTACATGACTTTTTATATAAGAAAATACTCATTGCGCAGGTGGAGCTTCAGGCGTTGGTGCATGACTTTTTATATAAGAAAATACTCATTGCGCAGGTGGAGCATCAGGCGTTGGTACATGACTTTTTATATAAGAAAATACTCATTGCGCAGGTGGAGCATCAGGCGTTGGTGCATGACTTTTTATATAAATAAATACTCATTGCGCAGGTGGAGCATCAGGCGTTGGTACATGACTTTTTATATAAGGAAATACTCATTGCGCAGGTGGAGCATCAGGCGTTGGTGCATGACTTTTTATATAAGGAAATACTCATTGCGCAGGTGGAGCATCAGGCGTTGGTACATGACTTTTTATATAAGGAAATACTCATTGCGCAGGTGGCGCATCACAAGCATGACTTTTATATTTAGATATATTTAGATAATGGTGGTGTTGATTTTGAGATAACAAGAAAACGATATATTTATAGGCGGTGGCGACTCAGGAGGTGGACGATATATTTAGACACTAGGAAGACTTTTATATTTGAGATAACAAGAAGACGATATATTTTCAGGCGGTGGCGTTCTCAGGAGGTGGAGTATGACTTTTATATAGCATTATATCTTAGCGGGGTGACTTCCTCTGACGATCAGACGCATGACTTGTTATATAGCAATATATTAGTTCGATAATGACGGATGTGTTGTTGTCCTGGTAGTACGTTGTTTATATAAAATATGTAGTTAGAGGTGTATTTATTTTACAACATAGATACAAAGGTTTATAAATAGAAGTATATAGTTAATGAGCTCTTTTAAAAGAATACTTGACTTAAAGAGGAAAATATAAAAATCGATAACGGCGGGTTAGTTTACTAAGGGTTTTTTTAAGGAAGTGGGTATTGATTTTTGTGGTGGTGTGGGTGAGGGGGGTATAGTGGGGTGTAGGTTAGGGGAGGATTTTTGTGTGATGTATTGTACCGGTAGTGTGTTTGGTTGTAGGTATCTTAATTGTGTGCTGTATTTTGTGAGGCTGTCGAATCGTGGGGTGTGTTGGGGTATGGGTTTTTGTGTGCCGGTATTTTAATTGTTGTGTATACAATATTTATATATGGGAGTGAAGTGTTAGAGACCTGTACTAGGTCTACCATCGAACTTGCGTCCTGGCAGTGTGTGTGTGTTGTTTATTTTACATATAGACAGGTATACATATACACGATGTTACAACAGTTATACGATATTTATATTACAATAGGAAGACTTTTACAACAGTTAGACATATATTACAATATTTATTACAATATTTAGTTAGACAACAGTTATAAATATGTTACAACAGTTAGACGATAAGATACAACTTATATATTTATTGCCAAAGAATGGTCTATGAGTGCTGTAGGGTGACATCACTTCTTTTTCGTGTAGCCATCTGAGAGGTGCGTGGCTATGAAGGAAAATGCCATCTGGTGGTTCCTCTGACTAATCGAAAAATTTCGCGTGACTTTTATATAGAGATATATTTAGATAAGAAGACGATAACAAGAAGAGGTTATATTTAGACGATAATAGGAAGACGATAACGAGGAGGAGCATGACTTTTTATATAGTAATATATTTAGATAACAGGAAGATATTTATAGACATCAAGAAGACGATAACAAGAAGACGATAATAGGAAGACGATATATTTAGACAATAGGAAGAGGTTAATAGGTATATTTAGACAAACAAGAAGACTTTTTAGATAATAGGAAGACGA
Source organism: Oreohelix idahoensis (assembly GCA_024509875.1). NCBI lineage: Eukaryota > Metazoa > Mollusca > Gastropoda > Stylommatophora > Oreohelicidae > Oreohelix > Oreohelix idahoensis. The sequence continues at coordinate 67,385 of JAMPIV010012415.1, forward strand.
TAATAGGTATATTTAGACAAACAAGGAGACGCTATATTTAGACAATAGGAGGGCGATATTTATAGAACAGTTATACGAACAGTTATACGAACAGTTATACGATATATTTAGACATACAATTAGACGATAGACAACAGATGATATAGGTAACAAAACAAAAAAAAGAATTTTAGTTAACATAGTTTTATTTTATATTCAATAGTGTTTTTGTAGTAACAAAACATATAGGAGCATATATGGTAATATATATAGGAGTACATATATAGTATTTTTTAACATTACAGGAGTATACATTGACAAATAACACATAGTGACATGTACTTTGTTATATACATATTTATATTGGAAGCTGGGAGGTGTTACAGTAGTAACATTATCACAGTAAGAAATAAAATATCACCGGGGTACAGTTCCAGACCAGACCTTGAGGGGTGTCGTCACGTTGTCATCACGGCATAAGAAATAGAGAGGTGTTGTGTGTGTGTGTGTGATATTGTGTGTTGGAGTGGAAGACAGTTTAGATGTTGAGGGGTGATGTGGTGACGTTGTCGGGATGGACCTGTCGTTTGATGTAAAAGTAAGACAGGGCGTTGTGGTGTTGTTCGTATGTGTAGAGGGCGGCGTTGTGTGATCGGAACCCAATATTTTTCCCACCCTGTGGTTGTTGTGTGTTAAGTACTTCTAAGAATGTGTTTTGTTCGATTTTGCTGTGGTGTTTGTTCAAGCGATTGAGTGGTCTTGAATATGATATAGATAGAAAGACGTGGCTGGAATTGCTTCAACAAAATATTTTGTGTTTGGTCTGTTTAACTGTGCTTGTGTGACAATATCGCTGTCGTGTAATTGTGAGAGAAAAGATTTGAAATCTGTAATGTTGTTCACTAGGTGGGGTTGATCTAAGACGACTGCGTAGTTATGCGAAGAGTGAAAAAATCTTAGGTCGCCTGTCTTTCTGTGTCTTAAGACGATGTGGAAACTGTAGTTTATTTTGAAGCGTTTTGTTTGTTGTGTGAAGATTGGTGCCAAGAGACGGGCCCAGTCGATATTTTGTTCTGGTCTGTGAAAGAAAGTGAATGTGGATAGGAATTTATGTTTGTTGGAATGTGTTTTGATGGCTTGCCAGTTGTCAATATAGACTTGTTTTATGTCAGCCGGTAGGTCAACTAAACTATCTTCCTCAGAAGACAAGCGGGGTTTTTTATATGGGTTTGGTGGGTACTGGGGATTGTTCTTTTCTTGGTCTGGTCTGTTTTTGGTGGGTGAGATGGAATTGTTGAAGAGGAGGGTGGGATTGGACTTGTTGAATAGGGTCCTGAATGTAGTGTGGAAGTTGTTGTTGTGGTAGATGGCGCCGTAGATGACGATGAGTCTGTTGTGGCACCGGTTGTTAGTGTCTGTTGGTGCGCTACTGGCATTCTCGAGGTTGACGATGATGATGAGTCTGTTGTGGCACCTGATGTTGTTGGTGTGCTGCCTGTTGCTGCTGGGTTCTGTGTTGAGGTCGAAAGCTGGGTAGGGATAGAGGTGTGTTGTTGGTTTATATGGACGCGAAGATTGTCAATACGAGAAAAGTCCTTCCCGCAGACCTCACAAGAGAGCAGCGTCAGTGAGTGCATGGTCTTGTTGTGTCGTAATAGGTCCGCGCGCCTCGTGAAGGTCTTCCCGCAGCTGGTACATGTCAGATTGGTTTGTACCACTGATGTGTCTGTTTGTGGTGTTAGTTCAGTAGTTGAACCAGACCCATGTTTATTCTCTATGTGGCGTTTCAGCGTATCGGGTCTGGTAAATACTAAACCACAGTCAGGGCACTCGTGATTGCGGCGGTCGTGTGCTGTGTCCATATGTCGAGTAAGATCATGGCCCCGCTTGAAAACAGACTGGCAGTGTAAACAGGCATAGCCGCGTCGTTGAGGTGAAGACATCTGTTGAGTAGGATCAAAAAGAAGTTATTCACACATAAAATTAAATATATATATAACAACATATATGTATCAAACAGTTAAATAAAACACAGACAATCTGATAGATAGAAAGAGAAAAAGAGAGAAAGAGAGAGAAAGAGAGAGAGAAAAGAGAGAGAGAGAGAGAAAGAGAGAGAGAGAGAAATAGACAGACAGGTGTACACACGCCTACTCTTCATTATAAACAGGTTTATTCAATGAAAGAGTTCGTATGTTTTAATGTGGTATAGTGTTTATTAACTTTTTGAGTTATCAGACAGTTTCTGTATTTTTCTTTTTATATTTTATTATTTGTTATGTTAACATATCAGACATCCCCCGCACGCTGTGTCAGAAAGATATCGATTAAAAAACCCAGCCTGTGCGTGATCCAACATACTCGCGAGACAAGTGACGCTTTTCCCTGTCGTTTAAAATAATGGAGATATAAGTATTAACGTGTTTGCTCGTTTGCACCATACCAAGGCCTTGTGTAGTTCAGTATTGTTAAAGCCAAAAATATAATATTTTCTAAACTATTATGTTGTCTAATTTTCACTGGCTGGTTAGGTAGTTTGTAGTGACTCGGGTCCTTATTTATTTTTTTAAAGTAATATGTTTGTAGTTACTATGAGAAGGTCTTTATAGAAGCACCTTCTGAGTACAGAAATACTCCTTGCGCACGTGTGTTGTGGAATCAAATCAATTTATCGATCTTCCCAACCGTCTTTGCGCTACAACCAAACAAGTATTTGAAATAGACTATTAGTCTATACAAGTTTAGCGTGTTGTTATCAGAAAGTATTACAAGTTGTAAGTATCACGGATAATTTTTTTTCAAAACCCAAATATAATTTGATTTCGCACGAGTTTAACAATAGACGAGAAACGCGGATAAGGTTTAAACTAAGGATAATTATTAGACTATAGTACATAATAAATCGGTTAAGTCTTAACTTATCGAAAAGCATCCACTCTTTAAAAATGACGTGAAAGAATTTAACATTACACACACAGATAAAAATAACAAGTTAGTATCGGAGTTAACATCTTAACAAACAAAAATATTAAAATTCCAGCTAGACTAATTATATTTTGAAACAGCCTTTAGCAACACTGGCTAGTGCACAGACATCTCTTTTAAATAGAGATTTTTAACATCCTAACACAGAGTACACTTAATTAATACACAAGAATACAAACAACTAAAACTTTTTATAATTTTATTAAATAGAGATATGAGATATATATATTTAACATCCTAACACAGAGTACCGAAAAAACAACCAAATCAGATATATTTAAAGTTATTTAGGGTGTGTATCCTAACGAAGACACCTATATAAAATCTATATATCGTGTAAAATATATATCTTAACTTCCTATTATAGGAAAAAACATTTTTTCCACAGAATACGCTTAAACAGACACAGAGATTTAGACTTTATATATTCTCTAAATAGAGATATTTAATACAAAATAGAATAACATACGTTTCAGAAGGATGTTTCTTGGTCTCAACGTCTGATTTTTTTCAAAACGAATGGTCAGAGCTGGTCGAGGGGTGGTTACAGAATGACTATGTCTAAAACAGTTCTTGATTAAAACAACAGACTTGTCAATAAAAGTAGTCCGATCGTATGAATTTCGTGATGGAGTCAGAACGTGTATTGAGTAGAGACACTGTTTCAGAAAGAAAAAAAATAATTCCCTTGCGTATTCATACGCGCGACAGTTTATCGAGGTGTTTCGGTTCGAACGTCGGTAGTACGTTTTTTTTTTTTTGATAAGGATCTAATTTACCATTGTTCACTCGTTGTTTAATTACGGGACAGCTGTGTTTGTCTCTCCTGTTCCGGAAATACAATTAAACAAACCCACTTTCTTTTATAAAGATCCAAATGCCAGATATGCAGCTGCGATAAAGCGAGAGAACTAACGGGTTTGTTCGACGCTGAAAACCGTTATCAAGCATTACGCCAATGTTTAATTACTGTGCAGGTGTGTTTGGATAATTACGATCCTGATCGGAAAATGAGATCGAATGACAGCTGGACGCGCGTGTAATTGTGAGACAAAGCACGTCTTGTATTGTGAGTAAATAACGGGATCGATAGGCAATGTCATTACGGGCATATTAAATTACTAGCAGATGTGTTTGCTTAAGTGGTCCCTTGTCGAAAATATGACTTATTTTACATTAGATCTGTTAATCAACGTACCACAGCTACCTCGCAACGTGTCCAATGCTCGATTTTCGAGAATGTAATCACACAAACTGCAATGACCCACAGCAGATGTTAATAACTTGTCTTCGAACACCTTACTTCTTCATACTCCTTATGGACGATGTCATCAAGGCATGTAAGGAGAGAACAAGAAAGTATTCAGTGGGGTACTGGAAGATGAGACAGGTCTATATTTCGGAGCTGGCATTTGCTGATGATGTCGCCCTGATTGCTAAATCAGAGGCACATCTCCAATCCAACCTGCAAGTCTGGAAGGAAGAGCTGGAGAAGAGAGGGATGGTCATAAGCAGCTCTAAAACAAAATCCATGGTGATATCACGAGAAGAAAGAAAACATCAGATTAAGCTGGGAGAACAGGTCCTGGAGCAGGTCGACCACTTTAAATACCTCGGAGATATTATAGACCGAAAGGGAGGCATCAAAGAAGAGTTGGCCACTCGAAAAGCAGCAGCTGGGAGACTTTTTCAGGCCATAAATCGAGGATTCCTCAGCAAGAGAGAGGTTGGTAAGAAAACGAAGATGGCTGTATACCGCTCCACCTATGTCCCAGTCTTGACATACGGATGCGAGTCATGGGCAATGACTACAACCCATAAAAGCCAGATCCAAACCTCAGAAATGAGGTATCTGAGGAAGGTGGTTGAAGTAACAAGAAGAGACATGGTACGCAACCAGACGATACGTCAAGGCCTTAAATCCTACACCCTGCAGACCCAAGTAGAACAGTCCCAATTAAGATGGTTTGGCCATGTCTGCAGAATGGGAGAAGATCGGATACCACGACAAGCATGGGAAACAAAGAGCCAAGGATCCAGACCTCGAGGACGACCCAGAGTCCGCTGGGAGGACAACATTAGACAATCTTTGAAGGATCGAGGACTAGAATGGAACCAGGCCAGGAGGAAGACAGCCGATAGGATAGTCTGGCGCTCTCTCTTCCAAACCTCTACACCTCACGGTAGAAGGGGAACGACTAAGTAAGTAAGTGAACAATGGTAAATTAGATCCTTATCAAAAAAAAAATAATAAAAAATTGAATACAAAATTAGTAAATAAAATGACACTAAATACCCCAATTATAACCAACTTTCATGTTGAACAGGGTAGACCAAGATGGAACGAGAAGAGGCAACAATGATCAGATGTTGAGTGCCCGATCTCCACCCATCAACTCATCAAAACAACAACAACGTCTCGTTCTCTCAAATGAAATTGCCAGCCGTGTACCTGAGCAAAATTTTCGATTTGCCTTTAAGTGGGAAAATTCGAGTTTAGTAAGCATGATTTATTAGCGTGGTACTTTATTGAGTTTAGAGTCCTAGCCGATCAGTAAGTTTTCTTGGGGAAGTTAATTTTAAATTAATTCTTAACGCCAAAGCCATCAATACTATCGTAGTGATAACTGGGAAAACTTAAGAGGTTCATATAATTCCTTATTGAAGGAATAGCGGTATCTAGGATGGTTTAAGAGTTGACATATTACGGGCGTGCTTTGTATTATTTCAAAGTAGGTCTGTAGAGAAACCTGCCTCTTTGATTTATGTTATTTACAGAATACCCGGGAGCGTGGGTGATACAGAGTAAATTCGAGACTGAGTTGTGTTTTTTAAAACAACCGAGTCTCGTGTCTTTTTTGGCGGAATTAGTTTGTGACCGAATCGCAGTCTGTTTTTGGGTACCGACGGGAGCCTTCGGTCCTACAGGGTGTGTTTTAAGTATGCCTGCGCAGTGCAAAAGTTATAGAGGCCATTTTTGTGTAGGCCTATAATTCCCGAGTTTATTGGAGAATTGTGTTTGTGAGTATTTTTGAAGAGGTAAGGATCCAGGACTTATGTTTTGACATATATAAATGTCAAGATGAGTGAAGGCGAGATTACTGCTAAAACTGCCAGGGAGTGCAGTCTTGCGATACAAATTGCCGCGAGTATTCACTATTGATGTTAGAAGCATCGTTTGAGGCCATTTATTGATGTCAGCACGGCGAGGATGACCGTTGCTGAGAGGATCCATAGTTATATTAAAGCGCCAAGGTTGAGAGCATCTTTGATGAAGCATATTTAAGGAGGCCATATTTATTGGGACAACCGTTTGCTGGGGAAAAGGATCCAATTGTCTATTTAATTATAATGCTGATGTTAGAAGCATCGTTTGAGGCCATTTAATATTGTCAGCAAATCATCTTAACCCCTCACCCAACCCACTGGGAAAAGGATCAATTGTCCACTATCTCTTCACCAAAAACAGGAACCAACTAATTCCATATCTCTCCACCCCAATCAAGTTGCACGCCACTTCACCCGATCTCAGCAATCACACATGATTCCCGAGGTATTACCGTTTCCCTAATCATTCACTTACATACTATTAACTGCTAAACCCTCTAGACCTCAAGTCGTATGACTGCTACACTCATATCCACTACCAAAGTGGAATAATATCTAACATAAAAACCCCCCCATATACATAAACTACTTACCCACCCCGTAAATAACAAAACCCCCACTATATCGTCCAGCACAATAAGCTACATATTTCAAAACATATTCTAGGAATCCACACTAACACTAAACTATCCCATTCCATAACACCCCCCCCGTCCCCACTCCCAAACTCCACTACAAACTTGAATGTATCTAGGAATTACGTAGGCCTCTGAAATATACCCGACGCACACTCATACACTACAAATGCAACTCAACTAACGTCATCTGTTAGTACTCATATCTAACTTAAAACCAAAAACTCAACCCAGCTTCTTCTCACTGTATATATACATCGCTCAATCCAACGCATAAAACCCATAAATTCGCGTCCTCATATTCTTGTACTTAAAATCTACCCAACAATCAAACATACCCCGCCTCTTTCACTATAACAAACGTGATATATGTTGTTCGTCCCCATAGACAATTAAAAAGTCCACCTTAGACTTCCGTTACCCTTCACATAATCTAGTAAAATAGACAAGCTTATATTTTGACCTTCGCGTGATATTAATACAAAGGAAGTATGTTCTGCTCTGTGTGGGGCGTATAACAAATCACATAAAACCATTAACTTAAACTGTACTCATCCCACTCTACAAGGATCAAACATAACAAATACTCACACTTATAACTTTTCTACAATACATAAATTAATATTTACCTCAAGTAGCTAACATATTTAACACTCCCCACACATCACCACCACACATGTCTAGACTCTTTCTTCACTTAACAAATGCCTCCCGTACGATGTACACAATACCACTTACACGGGTTATACACCGAAATTACTTATCTTCATACAAATACTAACGATAGCCATTAATTACACCTCATCTACAAGGTCCCCTGTCCATCTGCAGACATTTCACTTACTTTTTATATATTCAAAGAACATTCACCTAAATCCCAGACAAACACTCAGCTGTCACCTCACTCAACCCACGTATACTCACACCATATTCAACTCACCCACCTCACTATACACTAAATCAATTTAACACATTCACTGCACTCAACCCAACACCTCACTCACCTTTGTATAACTCACAATATTCTAGACTCATTACCTGGTATCCCCGTAACTTATTAGCCCCTAAATTCTTAATACATTTCTACGCCTCCCAAGCCAATAAGACCCCAGCCAATCCATATATCCGAACTTACAGATGTATCGCGCATCCCCTTAAGTCAACTTTAATGTTATACTACCATTCATCCTATGCTACTCTCACCACCATAAGTAACATCCTCTAAGATCACCAAGTTCAGCTCAAAATAACATACACAATATATGATGTCATACAATCTACAACTGTGACCCATGATAGTCCCACATTCATACTCATATCCCCAAATACCCATTCACAAAATGTGCCTATTACTGTGTGTGTCCATCAACTGTCATTATGTCACTTTAATAACAAACACTACATCTTCACAACACAAATCCCCCCCCCCCAATTACACTCCCGTAAAACACCTCACTCCCCAGAACCACCCCCTCTAATCCATCTCTAGCCGTCGTGCACTTATGTTAAACAATATATACTCCATCCATTACCACTGTCAATCCCCAAATATTTTAAAACAATTAGACCCACTCATCGTCTACTAACCCCCCCCTATCACCCTCCACAACATAACCAACAACCCCTCACCCCCATCAAACCACTTCCCCACCCCAACCCCACTTTCACATTAAACATATGATATACCACAATAACACACTTCTATGTACACTATCTACCACCAAACTTGTGCCTCCAATTTCAACACAGAATTCTCCACAAATAATATTACAGTCAAATAATCATGAGACTTACCAACCATAACACAAATTAAACCAAACACAACTAACACCAACCAAATCCACTAACGACATCCTACATTGGGACAAAACCTTAACCAAACAAAGTTAAATATCTAATCTTTTATCTTTGGAGGTTCTACAAAACCCATGTATAGAATCATCTAAATCCAATTTGATTACACATCCCCTACCATATATTTGGTGTGGTCCTTACACAAGTCAACATCACCAAGACACACTGGCTAAACTAGTTTTTAGAAACAAATACACATCAACAGTATTGGGGACATGATTCAACCCACTTTTACATTTATCTACAAAAATACTTGGTGGAATATAGATGAGAACCTCTAACAACCCTGCAGGGGGCATATCAAACTACGTACACTTGTTTATTATGTTACAAACTACAAACGTAATTATCAAATTCTAACAAATCTTCCTACATTACATGACTTCTAATATCTCAAATAAAGTTTTCATTACAAGATATGTTATTCCTTTTCAGCTAAATATTTTAGAACTACGTTTCCAAATTTACCCTCTAACCAATTATTAATAGCACCCAAATCAGAGTCCTAAATCAACCCCGAGAATTTATTATATTATATCAATAGTTTGTGCCAAATGTGAATGTCTTTCACTGTCTATCTCTCCACAACCAATTACCACTCTTATAGACATAACACACCATACAAAAATCCACTCTATCTTGATCTTATTCCACCACCAATTTAACAAACGTTAAAAACTACCATCATTAAGTTTACCAAACCACATAATTATATATATACACAACATATGACGCCATGGGTTAATTGAGGGGGGAAGGCTAAAATAATCTTAACATATCAACTCCAGTCCCTAAACCCACACCCCAAGATCCCCCCACTCAAATACAACCATCCAAAAACCCTACATCAATTGAGTCAAATTATCGGCTTTCGTCAAGGGGATTCATCAAGAAGGGGATTTTTTTGGGGTCTGACATGTGCCCACAATAATTAAATTTTGATGGAGATTACACTGGGTATAAAAGATTATTCAGGACTTCCATCACCCTAACCTTCACTAATATATAAATGTATCACCATCTTAGTTCCAAAAACAACTTCTAAATACAATACATACATGTACCATTACTTTTTGTTATTAGATTCTCAAAAATCTAATTTATATATATAACATAAATATAACTTTATATCAATCATTTACATGGAACATAAATATACACATCATCTAAATTCTTGCACAAAAACCCATAGATAAGTCCACTTAATTCAAACTTCTTTGATAGCTGAATGTATTTCACAAAAAGGTAAATACCATTATTATAAACCTACAGTTTGGACTACACACACTATAAACACTTCTAAAATATAGAGTTTTGTACCTCCACATAGGGGAGGTATTACGAATCAATATAACTTTTAGTGCATATATCCCCAACATTACTATATTGTTCCAAAACATCAATCCGCTTTAATGTCTATATTAACAAACTATTTATTCCAAAACTGTACCATATCTCTTCACACCTATACATACAAACCTTAGGCAATGGTACTTTGATATACTCGTATAGTAGTCTACTTATTGTGTTACCCATATTAATCTGTACTTTTGGTCCCAGACTTTACCTGGAACAAATTGGGGATGGGTACTGCAATTTTCGCGCATCTCCATAATAGTTGAGTGTTGGTGGGGTATTATGGGGGGTGTGGGGGACAAACGAAAACAGGTGGCAAGCCATTAACAAAAATATTTTAATACCCTTCAAAATCACTCAAAATCCCCTTAGAAAATAACACTTCCTCCCCATTAAGTTGTTTTGAAATTTTTACCCAACAAGTCTATACAATCTTTCAATCTATACCAACGTTCTCCTTTCACATACCCATCCCTTCCACTATAAAACCCTTACACAGTAAAATCCACTCCCTAAACTCATTCACTTCCACCATCTTTTATGTATCCTTTTGTAGGGGCGACCTCTTAACATTTCCTTATCATTTTCTCACCGCAAAGGACCAATTATCCAAATACAATTCTTGTCTCCTGACAACATAATATCAATACCATACAATTCCATCCTATTGATTGCAATTTTCACCCTTCTTTTTTATAGGACCGGGTTCCAATTTCTTAGGTCTTCTGTATTTCATACAATACTTGGAGTTATATCACCCTTTAATTTCTATTTCTGAACTATTTTTACATTCCAAACTATCATTTATTAGTCCACATATGAAACGCCTTCTCAGACCTATTCAACTCCTTCATACAACCTATCCCAATCGGTTTTTATAAGTCATCTACACTCCTTGCCAAAACTGTTTATCCAATGTATGACTCAACCAAACCAATGAATCCTGTGGACCAAAATAGCCAACTCTTGTGGGGTGGAGGGAGGGAGGGGGGGATTTACAGTATGAACCCCCAACTTATCTATTTGCTAGTCGCCTTCATTACTTTTTACTTTTTCAATCATTCTCATTACTTTGTGATCTTGGAAACACAACAAAATACTTCTCTTAAAATATTTCCACCCCTTATCAATAAAAACAGTTCCTATTGGATAACATAACTCCCAAACCTATCCACATAATTATAAATAATGGACCAACAGCGTTAAATACCACTGTACAATCCTCGAAACCTCACTAACTTCCACACGTTAAAATCAATCAAAATGCGATACACACAATTACACTTAACAACCTCGGATATACAACCTTCCCCTCTCCTAGCCATTTGTTATTAGAACTCCTACACACTAAAATAAACACAACCATCCATAAAACAAAAATATCCCCATAGTCCCCACTAACATCTTTAGACATCACCTCCGGTGTCAGGAAATTCTCCGAACATCTAAGTTGACCTCCAAACCAAACTCATCATATAACACCTTTTAAATTATCCACAAAAAATCATATTTAAACAAATGGTCTTTAATTAACACCATGTTATAGCTGTTTGTTCTAACATGTTTGCGAAAACATAAACACATATTTTTTTTCGCACCAAAACCCCCACGTTAGTTGATTAGGGGTGATTAATCCCACCCCTAAACAGGCAGTATTTTACAACACATGTGGTGATTTACTGCATGAATCTGTGGGATGGGTTTATGAGGGGATTGGCGAACACAATTAATACCATTCACCCACCATAAATTTTTATGGGCAAGGTGTCAGTCGGTGGAATTACGATATACCAACCCAACTTACTATTCTATGATCTTTCAATTCGTTTTTACCTAATACCAATACGTTTCACTTGTCAGGCTTTAAAAATAAAAACGGGGGGATCGGTTTAGTGTCTTATGAACTCAAAGTACTAATTAATTGGTTCTGTAGTACCAACATGGGGTACCCATATCTCGTAGGTGTAATCTTAACTCCTTTCCTTTCTATAGATCAAAAAACTAACATATATGCCAAATGAGTAATTTCGAGGGGGTTCGAATTAAGGGGGTCAATACATGCAACTTACACGGGTTTACCAACCCTAGTATAGGCCTTTAATTTCCCCCCAAATTCACACCGGCCGTCATCAACCTCTAAAACTCATCAAATAAAAACTTCAATTCACACGCTGACACACTCCTGGGTCACTTCTACTACAACCCCTTAGGGGGGATCATCAAATATATTTAAACCTTTATAATTAGTCTATAAAATAACATTTTCGACCCTATAATAGTACATGCAAGCGTTTTTCTATAATACCACATTGTAAACGCTAAAACCAAAACACAATGCCTTTTTTTCATAGTGGCGGTTAATTTCTAAGTAAATTTATTTAAAACAACTTACCCATATACATTAAATAAATATATATTAAAACCTCTAATTAAACAATAAGAATACTCACTTTTCAAACATCAAAATTAATCTTTAAATTTTACCTGTTGGGGGGGGGGGGACTGCCCACGTCCAACATATTAACTTTTACAGTCATTATTAAACATGAAATACGTGTTAAAAGTACGGGTCCAAATTTTACTTTGTTAATATACATTTAAGGGTTTACCATAAACGAAGTTTATCAAATAATTTAATAGATAATAAATTTATTTACTAACATCTTTAAACACACATTATATAGCTTTTCACCATAATCTATTGATGATTTATATCCCGCAACTCAAATTTTAGCTGAAAACCTCTACTCATGATAATCTTATATGCAGTCCACATTAACTTATATACTAAAAAGACATCCCACACCAACCTTCTAAAACATTCAATCATATTCGGGTACAATATTCCTTAATATTCTAATTTCACGTAACCATCATGTTACCTTAAAAATCAATTTCTCAACCGAAAATCCAACTAAATGTTATAATTACACTTTAATTATAAACATATTTAAAGTAAAACAATCTATTTGCATACCTCTACTTCCTTTTACTGTGCTGATTATAATTTATCAGTCACTAATCTATTATCCTCCCCCGTGCCGCAATATTTTACATATAGTTCAAAACCGTTTGACGTCTTCCAATTAAACCATCTTACCCTATAATATATGAAGAACAAACCGATACTCTCATATATAAAATATTTTTCAAAAATAAAATACATATCTTTCCAATATACGAATACCCCTTAAATACTCAACAAACTCATATGGTATTAAATTTACCAAAACACATTGGTTCAATAAATTTCTTAAATACATCTTCATAACATAAGTTCAAATCACGTTACATATTATAAAATTCATAAAAATCCACGACTTACTCATAAAATAGAATCTTAAAAATACAACTTAACATTTGAATATATACAACACACCACTAAATCCTAAAATAAATACATTATAATATTATTATAAACTTTACACCCTTACAACAATCAATTAAACTCTTATACACTACTACCTAAATAATACCTATATTCAGTTAAAATACATTTACTCAAAACCAATAATCTTATTGACAAAATTCAAGTCTTTATTCCCTGTATAAGGAAGATTAAACTAGTTGTTGTACAGACCAAAAACCTAAAGTACATCTTAAAAATACAAAACGACCCACCTGCGTCATACATACCCTTCCCCTTCAGTCGGGTTCCAACTTATATCAATCAATACATGTTCTTAATCTGACCTCAGAAATCCAACACAAAATCCCTACAACCAACATGTAACCACCTCCAATACGCCACTATCAGGAAACTCCTAAAGTAATTAAGTGTCAACCTTTAATTCACCATAAAGTATCCTCTCTATCAACTCACCCTCTACAAAATAAACAATCTTCACGTGAGCATAACTTAATCCTATATAAGAATAAATCATTCTCAAAAAAATTTAATTACACCCTATCAGCCAAACATCTTCCCCTTACTGTAATTCACCATATCTCACAAGCCTTCACCTCTCCATAATACTCACCAACACTTAACCTAAGCTTAAAACTCTAAAAAAAAATCCTACATATTAAATCACTATTAATACCCTAAACAACATTCAAAACCCACTGGGTATAACCAGGGGCGGGGTTGGGGGGGGGAGGGGGGCTGTCTTCTGTTTTCGACTATTAGGGGGGGGGGGGGTTCTGTACAAATTCACTCAAATTCAACCACCATATTTATAAATATCATACTGACATCTACCAATGTTTAATATAATCAACCAATTTAAATATTTAAAACCTTCAACATACAAATTATTTTACATAAGGGGTACACAAATTCCAATCTTACCATCCAAACATACATCAACCATTTCCCACCATCTTAATTATACTTATTAATTCTCCATTACCAATCAACCCTTGAATCCATACAACCAATACTTCACGTATTGTTCAAAATCTCAAAACATTTCCAAATCACCAACAAACTACATAATTCTTTCATAATCCCTTCCCCAGAACAAATTAAAACTCAATCTAATTACCTACTCACAATTAACCCTCTAAAACCTAACATTATACACCAAATCATTCTCCATCATGTCTTGAAAACCATACCCAAACCCAAATATTCGATTTGTAAAAACCCTTTAACCTATATCCGAATTCACCTACTACCACCCCTCTCATTAAACTTATGAACTCCCAATTCATCACTTCCTATTTAAACACTATGAATCCTCATCCTATTAACCCATAACCTGATAAATACACAAACTTTAACACCCACACCCTGACAACTTAAAACGTTCTTATACACCCAAACCCCAACCCAACAACCATGTAACCATTAGCTATTACACAATTTACATACCTTATCTATCACAATAAAACCCCAATAACCACTTCTCCTAAAACCTAATGACACCCTAACAAAAACCTCTCAAAAACATCCTCAATTATCCCGACAAAAAATTAACCCATCACCTCACTAATCATGACAAATGTATACCCAACCAACTCTTTAACTCCAAGTCGAACATAATGTCATACATATACACTTCAAAGATCTACATAATATCCACACAATAAGAAACTAAAACACTACCATAATCTCTCACCTCCATTTCAACCAATATCACCACCTTCAAACCAGTCCCCAAAAAAAACTCCTTTACATGACTTACCCACACCCAAACAACCTATAACATAACCAGACCTCACTTTAATCACAAACTTGTCCAACCTACCAACTTATAGAAAATATACCTTCCAAATCCCAACTACACTAACTACCACAATCTCTACCGTCTTCCATGTCACATACACATACCAACCCTTCACAAAATCCTCTCCCAACTAAACCAAACACACAACTTCCCCTCAACTTTAACCACAAAAATATCACTGCCTCACAACCATAAACCAAATCCCACCAACCTCCAAACACCACACCCAACTAATCCTCCCATCCACCTTCCCTTTCCCCCCATCAAACACCGTGGACCAAAAAATCTAATTCTCACACAAACAAACATGTCCCACCAATCTCCCATACAAACGCACATCCATCCTCCCATAAATCTATAATCCGTCCATCCACATTCATACTGTACCAATCCTAGTACAACCCCTCCTCTCCACACATCATCATCATCATACACATATCTCTCTCACCATAACCCACATCACCTATCATACACCACTCAACATCACACACATCCCCTATTCCCTCCCCATACACACACCCCAACATTTCTCCATCGATCCTCATCGAACTTCATACTACTCTTCCCAACTTCCTAATTATAACCCCAAATACTTTACACTGCCGAGGCATTACTCTTTTTGCTAATTACAATACCACTGTACTCGGTCACCGACCTCTTAAAAAAATTGTACCCATGTCGCATACCCCAACCCCCCCCACTTAATGCTGTCTTAGTTCATCACTAGCTCTTGTCAAGTACCCGACTCCACTCTCTCACCGCCGATAAACAAAACGAGTATCAACGAGATCTAGGTCCTACGGGACCCGGCTGTCGTTATTGAATTCACTCTACACTATTAAGTCTAGTCTGACATTATCTGGTATGGGCTCCTCCTAACTCAACCTATCTGCTGTGCCACTATACAGACTTCATGGAAGTAGCATAATATCTCGCTCACCATGAGTGACACCATATTAAATACTTATGTCGATATCACCCGAAAGGCAATTCTCTACCTCAATCTGCGTCATCTGAGTGCTGGTGTCTCACATACAGTTATAGTCCCAGTAAACGGGGGATACGTGTATGTGCGACACATAATACTGACCTCGTCATCTCAGTGTCGTCTGCCGTCACAGACAATCGACCTGTATGCCTTCGGACATTCTTCTTCTCATTTAATCCTTAACCTTCTTCATCTGCTGCTGGACCCTACCTCTTGATCGCATCCCATCAAACCTTGAGCGTATTCTCTTTGATCGGGGGTTAAATACTCGGTCGTCTGGCACGTCGCTAGTTCCTATGTGGCTGCTCAATCCTTTTTTATGGTTGCTCTTCTGTCCCATCAGAGATGAACACAGGCGGTCTTTGTGCGCGTAGAGGTGCTTCTACTCTGGGTGGCATCTATCCTCCTCAAAAAGGGGGATCACGTTCTGGCACACACTCCGCTCTAGACTAATCACACAGATATGAGACTTTTCATACCATTTTTCATTGGTGGCACAAGATTACATGTGTTTTCGGGAGGTTTATGACTGGGGCTACAGGAACAACGTAATATAGATCAGTCCATCATAACCACTAAATCCTTCAGCAACTAAGATCGCAAGTAGCCGCAATATCTTTTTTATTATGGCTACCCTAATTGTAGACTTTTTAGTGTCACCCTCTTATCATCCTGGAACTCAATCTGTACTTGATAACACAGCCAGTGTCCTATCTACCTACTCCGCTTGCTTGAAAAGCTTCTAGGCATACTAATGTACCCGCCATAAAACACTCGTGTAATCCATAATCAATCTGTAAATGCGCCTATCCGGCAGTGAGAGATCTTCGTAGCCGAGTGCTTCGTAAGAATGTTAAAACAAAAGCTACTCGTATACAGTGATACATACAAGCTATGTACCACTGTTAATTTGTGTCTCCTAATCAGCCAACACTGAAAGCGACTGCTCACAGCTACAATCATCGCTTTGTTCAAAGCAATCCCCACATATTCGCATTAAAAGATTACCACGTCACACGTAGAGTTATTGCTTCTCATAGTACTTACACCCAGTTGGTGCAGGTGTTTTTCTGGGTCATTGGACTACGTTTTGACCAGAAAGGGGGTATGATAGGTCCACGTCCTCTCAATAATGATACCCAGCCGTTCTGATGTGATAAATATGGTCTCCGCCTTTAGCTTATTGCCTAAGGGGGTCTCCTTGTGCCCCCCCTGGGGTTTTTTTGTAGAGTAGTGTTGGGTACATTTTGTAACGTGGGTATGGTGCCTGATGGTATGGGTGGGTGTGTAATGTTTAAGCGTGTAGATAGTAATCTCAAACGCCAACCTGTAAAGTACTAAAGTATATGAAAAAAGAAGAACGATTAAGCTACCTACATGTAGATATGAATGATGAAACGAACTGATGTGATACAGAGATGACGCATTATAAAAAACTCGGATTTTCGATAGATACACATATCGGGATAATCGGTCACATATCTAAGACTAGCGTCCACGTAGTATCGAAATGAAGTCGCGTAGCTGGAACAAATGACGA
>JAMPIV010012415.1:90000-172849 GCA_024509875.1 Oreohelix idahoensis
TAGGAGTTTCAGCTGAACAGTGGGTTTAATTTAGAATAGCTAGTTGGTGTAGAGGCTCGAAGTCCGAGATCCCACCAAGTTCAGTGTGGTTTGTGTGTAATCTTAACTTCTTTTCCAATACAGGTGGAAATTGTGGGTGAAGGGTTTGGTTGATGTAAAATCATTGTAACTGTACTTGATTTGTTTTCCCAGGTGTGCACACACGCACTTTATTTCTTTGACATGTATTTGAGTTTTCTATGTGTAAATAAACTTGTACATTATAGTCTGGATCAGTCACTTTTATTTACGTACAGTAGCTATACGTTGTTTTTATCGTGGTGTATGTGATCTTAAGTAACCTTATCCCCTTAGGGTAGTTAGAGGTAGTTGGATCTATAGCAATCTGATACGTCCGGAGTGGCGAGGAAGAGTCAATCTTGGTTCTCAACCTCGAGCCAATAGTTTCAACTTTTCACATTTCACTATCCATTTTTCATCTAAATCTATCTTTTCAGTCTTTCTTCTCACTAGGGTCTTGTCACTATACGTAGACAGCCTCTAGTCGTAAATCCACTTCGTGACATTTAATAGTTTAAAAGAAAGGAATAGTTAGTTACAAAATAAAGTTTTCATCACTCGGGTGATGGTTTTTGACAAGAAGTTCAAGTGGCAGCAAATAGGTTAACTTAGCTGCCAATGATGATTTTAATCCTCCTCCTGGTGGGTAGGTTTTCTGTACACTGCTGTCACTCATCTCTGGTCAAAGTTCAGATGCCGCACGTTCCCAAAACGTCAAGGAATAACGGCCAAGCCGGTCCTGCATATGTCTATAAGACCCTCTTATGGTGGCGTCTCGCACAACGTCAGTCCACTTCTACCTTCACTTGGTTCCAGAGATAGTACTTTCTGCTGGTACCACCAATAACTGGCAATATAAATAGAAACGAATCGCTCTTCTGAGTATGGCGTTTTCCGACACATAGTTATGTCCCCCCCCCCCCCCCTCATCTTCTATTCTACCATCCCATGTCAGAATTTACCCTCGATGAGAATTAAATGTAATCCCTCGGGATAACATTTTCTTTACATTTAAACAGAATAGCTTTAGCTTTACGTTACATTTAAATGAAAAGATTAAGCGTACAGATATAATATGTTTTACATTTACATCTCCACTGTTTGAAAAGTGTTCACAATAAAAATTCATTTATGTTTCATTTACATTTACACTTGTGGAAAAGTTTGAAACTTCTATTAATTTTAACATGAATATGTTTTTACGTTTACATTTACACTGAGTGAAAAGCTTTGAAACTGTAAGTATTATTCTTAGAATGTACATCATTTCTTTCATCTTTCCCTCCCTGCTCCAAAGGGAACCTGGAACTACTTTATGCTTTTTAGTTCTCTTTACGAAACTATCAATAAAGCAATCACAAGCCCGTGCAGTGGTGGTTTATGAATCATCATTCTATACGCTAAGGTTGCCAGCCTCAAATGACTTTGATATTCAATAGCGAGTTTCACATATTAAAATTCACATGGTAATATATACATATAAATATGTTAGTTCACATATTAGTAATAAAACAAAGAAAAAATGCCCTACTTATGCCAATCTTGGCTACAGTCTTGTTACCAGATAAATAAACGAGACGAGTTGGTCTCTTACATGCGTCTGGGGGGTCTTTAATTTTGCAATAGATTCCCTCTCTGACTCCGTGTGTTTCTTTAGTTTTCCTTAGTCCTGGTTTTCCTTGTTGCAGTGTTAGAGATTTCCTGGGCTGTTTTTTGTAAGTCCTTTAGGAATACTCTGATAAAAGGTCCACTCCGATAACAGGAATTATGAGTCTAGTCTTCACTCTGGCGAGGTCTGATGTTGTCTTGGCGAGCGTGAAATTCACAGTGAAATAAAACTGCGAAATAGTCAGACTTTATTCATATCTTCCCAAGCGTTCGTTTGTTATGGAGTGAAATAAACGCTCCAATCATATTCAAACAGGTCGGGTGTGGTACTTTTAAAATATTTCCGACAGGGAAAAATTTTGCAAAGGTCACGTCTCTCATATATGGTAATATGCTGTCCGATGCCCTTGTGTACAAACTTACAGACAGATCGGGGAACTCACATGACAACATGTGTAAGATGTAATACTTATTACTTTATTAGAAAGTAATGTTGTCATAACAAGTCGGCCCGGAAGCGATTATGTCACATTTGTCTGCCCACATGTGTCACACAGACAGTAATCTCGTCTTATCAGCGGTTCAATCTAAACGTGCTGGCGACTATCTTATCTCAGTTGCTCACCGCAAGCTATCATAAACATTATCTGCAAGGAGTGTCACAAATAATTGAACATACAAACTACTTGCTCCTTAGCCGATAATGAGAAGAAATTGGTACACAAAGTATACAAATAAAAGTCAGTACCACAAATGTACCGATACTGCCGAAGAGAAACAAAGATCGTGAAGAGGTCGTCTATTTCGTCACAGGGATTCCATAATGTCTCAAGATTTTCCATATCACAGTACGGTCTATACTATTGAAAACACTTTCGAAGCCCACACAATTTATATATAAGTGGGTCTGCCATTCGTTTGATTGTTCTATGATGATTCTGGGTGTTGCTATCTGGTCTGCACATGATCTTTCTGCACGAAATCCTGCCTGTTCTTCTCTGAATTTGTCATCCACCGCCTTCTTAATACGGTCTGTCATGAAATGGCTTAATTAAGAGTCTGTCTGAGTAAAGAGACAGGACACCAGTTTTGAGGAAAGTCTGAGAAGATAGATTAAGATGAGAATTAAAGTGACTGTGAAGGATGAGACTTATAGCTTCAAGGGTGAGAACCTAAATTCTTTCCCTCGCCACTTGTGACTTGTTTTATTAGCTACTGTCTCACCACCTCTCGCGCAGCTGAGATAAGGTATGCACTAATTACTAGCCACAGACACAACTGTACAGTTAAAGAATACAGGTACAGTATAGTGAAAGACAAACTGATCCAGTGCACATTTTATAGTTTATTAACCAAAAAAATCTTTACCATAGAGAAAAACAACATAACGTGCGAGTTTGCGCAACCTGGAAAAATAGAACAATTCAATAAATGACACAATTATCAAATTACCACGCTCTCTTCCACATCTACACGAAAACAACTAAGGTTAAAGAACTATACCGGGCGGGGGGTCTCTAAGTAAGAGCCACCACCATTTAAACTCTACTATTACTAACTAAATACATTGTGGAGTCCCACGCACCACAAGAATACTCTCCACTAGTTTTCACTCTGTCCTGTTTAACCAGTCAGAGGAAGACTTACTAATTAATCTGACTGAAATGTCTTAAAGGCGCTCCTACACAACTAACTTATACACCACTAAATCCTACTCCACTGAATTCTGCAGAACTAACTCAGAGGCTCTCCTCTAAGTATTATCTATCTAACTCTACTCTCTCCCCTGTACTTCAGTTCAGTGCCTTCCTGACGCTATCGTCTTCGTCTGAGGCTTAGCTGCGCTACCCTTCGTCAGGTACCTTCTCCCGTTAGCATTTAGAAAGGTATAATTTCCCTCTCTCCTCTCCAGAATAACTGATGAAGGCGCCTGTTGCGCTAAACTTGTCGCAACGTATTCTGACTATATATTCTGACTATGCATTTTGACTATATTCAATTTTTTAATGCATGGGAAGTAACTCATGGAATTGTAGTCACTTTTATTTCTACAGTCGTCTAATCTTGATAGCATCGTCAGGAAGTTGTCTTATCTTGATAGCTAGGGTTGTTGATAGTTTGTGTGTGAGCGATTTTAAGTCATAACCATGTATGGAGCGTTTTCCTAGAAACAGTTGGCAACTTGCGATGTCATTTCCTTTTAAGGTTCGAATCTTTAGTCGAACATCGTAGAACATTCTTTGTTTCGTAAATTAGCTGAGTTGTATTCGATTCGGGTGTTCTGCGCATGTCTTTGTTTGGGGCAGTGTTTAAATGATTTCCGCCCAGGTCAGTCGGAGAGAATTGCTGGCGAAGCGAGACATAGCGTTGTGCTAACGTCTTCGCTTATATTATTCAGGAAGGAGTCCTCATCATTGTTGTTCCTTCTTTTTTGAGATGATATATCTCTACGTTATTCCAAATGCCTGGAGGCATATGTGACCTATGTGATTTATGTGATTTAATTCCTGATGAACAGGTAACTGAATCTTTTCTCAGTACTTTATCGCCATCTTGTGATGTTGACATTTTTTGCCTAGCCTGCCTTATTAACGAGTCTATGAAATGACGAGTTTGCTCAGCTCACGATCCACTTATATTGTCACGCATCGATTGATGCCTGTCCTAAGGACCATTTGCTTCCTGAACTCTATTGATGGATCTAGGTTTGATACCTTTGCTGTTTAAGGAACATAGAGGACGATAATGTGACGCTCAAAAGACATGCCTGTCTTGTTGAGGTCGAATATAGGAGACCAGATTTAATCTCCTAGTTGATATCTACTAGCTCTTATGGAAAGGGGAAGTTTACTACCTGACTACATGTACAGCTGATTACGATATCCTAAAAGGCATATGATTTACATTATTTGATGCTGTATGCTGTTCCTGTTGAATTGACTACGTCGATGATACAATGACTGTTGTACTATACATGTGATGTTTCTGCATAACGATGTCCATGCATCTTGTCATTGTGGCGTACACAATATATATTGCCAAAAAAAAATCACTGCTGTTAAAAGCTTTATTGACTTTCTACGTTGTATGGTCTGATGTGACGTCCATGTATGATACTGTAGCTATCTGACTCTATCCTTACGTCACACACTTAAACCAGACTAAAGACACCATGTTACTCTGCCTCATCATTCCTGGTGTCTGAGGGTGATACACTACTCTGCAAGTGCCAGTATTATCATACCTTTGGAAAGCAGATGAAATATAGCACCCTCAACATTGTGTGGCAAATGTGACATCATCCACGGAACATTTATACGCACACACATTATGCTACGCAACAGCGCCCTTGGTGACTATATATTTTTGCTTCTGGCTGTAGATCTAGCAATGATTATGGCAACTCAATTCTTCACACAAACAACGATTTAAACCGCTTCGGGTTATGGCCTACTTCTTTATTGTGGCAGTATGTAAACAATACCAGGCAACGTAGCCTGTTCTGTATTGGGCCGTAAGAGCTAAGAGCTCCAATTTCTAGGTAATTTCACGCTGAGGTCTATGTTTCCTCACGTCAGGAGAATTCCCAATGCTTCTACGTAGTGCAGACGTAACTAGGGGCACCCGTTACTTTGCGCGTACCCAGTTTTTTTCTCAATTACACCGATGTCTCTAGCCTCCCTCTCCGAGAAGATAAAGTCCGTTGCAAGCTTAGGGATCTACAATGCCGTGAATCGCCAGACTTTCAGAATCTCCACTAACCGGGCAGACTGAGTTTATGTCTGACACTATTCACGGCAATAATAATCCAGGACTTGTGAGCCCCGACTAATAATTTGACCCTGTATATATTGTGCCAATATTCTGATGCAAGACAGACGCGGTGAGTCACAGCTGCTATAATTATCTCCCAAAAACAGCTTCTTTCCTACTTTGACGTACTCTAATGACTGCTACATAAATTAAAAATCGAAACCAATCGTCAGAGCTTCCCGTTAAGCATTATAACATTATCTTAACATCTGACGAATCGTTAACCCAGCGACGAAGAGTTATTCCCCCTGCTGGAACGGAGGTGGGGGGGTGGGGGGTTCAAAGAAAATAAATTCCCCACGAAGCCCGCTGCCCCGCTAACCAATGTACTCAAAGTTACGTAAACTTATCTGACCGTCTATCAACAAGAATGACTCCCTAGCTCACGCTACCACTCAGGTAGGGGTTTACACCTACCCCCGAAAAAAGACCGGTTGGTGGGGTTGATCCTACAATTATTAGAACCCTGACAAGAAATGAAAACATCAAGAAATCCGAAAACCGGATAAAAATTAAAGAGAAAAGAAGCAACCATATAATAACCAAAAAGAACGGGCGGGTTGAAAATACAAATTACAGTCACTTTGCCACACGGTCCAACAAAACTCTGGTCAACATTTTTCCAGCGACTGCTAGAAGTGTTATACCCTTCCAGTTGCCACATACAGTCAAGTTTCTTTTCTTTGGCAGCTTGATAATGTGGCCTTCCTTCCAGCTCTTTGGGATGGCCTCTTTTCTTGAAGAGCTGGAGTAGCCACTCTGTAGTGTATGGTATATCTGCGTTCAGGAATTTTGGTGGTATTCCTTTTGGTCCTGCAGCCTTCTCCTTTTTTTAGCTGTTTTATTGCCCGAGAGATCTCTTGTTTAGGGGGTGGGTTCATGTTGCACTGTAGTGGCTCTTCTGCTGGTTCTATGATGGGTTGCTGTATTGGTTGGTTTCAGTTTAGTATTTCTTTAAAATATTCAGCCCATCCGGCTCTTTGTTTATCTTCATTGCTAATGTTTTGTCCTTCTCTGCTCTTCACTGTTGTATTGTGATTTAGCTGTTTCTTAGATAAAGTTCTAGTGATATTATATAATGTTTTCAAGTCTCCTTTTTTTGTCGCAATCTCGGCTTCCTCTGTAAGTTTTTCAATAAATTATATTTTATCTTGTATGGCACTCTTTTTTACTTTCCTGTTTAGCTCCCAATATATTGTGAGCAGTTGTGTTTTCTGTTCTGCATCTTTACAGTTGTTTACTTGTTGTTTGATTTCTCTTATTTCTATTATGAGGTTCCATGTGTTTTCTCCGAGCCATTCCTTCTGTTGTTTATTTCTTTTGCCAAGAACTTCTTCACATGTATTCATGCATGTTTCCCGAATTGTGCACCAATGATTATCTTTACTTTCCTCTTCAAGGTTCTCTAGTGCTTCAAATCTATTTCTCAACTTTAGGTTGAACTGAACTCTTGTGTCTTTGTTCATAAGGTACTGGGTATTATATTTCGAGCTTGCTCTTTCTGCTCTGTCTTTGTGCGCCCTCAATTTTATCCTCAGTGATGCTAGGAGAAGGTGATGGTCCTCTATTTACTCTAACATCTTGTAGGCAGCGTCTCCATTTTCTTTCTATGGTGAAGTGATCTATCTAATTTTGCGTGTGCCCATCTGGGGAGTTCCATGTGGTCTTGTGTATGTCTTTGTGTGGGAAGATAGTCCCTCCGATGACCAGGTCATTCAAATCACAAAAGTTTACAAAGAGTTCTCCATTTTGATTTCTGTTTCCTATGTCATTCTTTCCCATGATTAGTTCACAGTTTTTGTTGTCTACTCCTAATTTAACATTTAAATCTCCCATTACTATTTTAATGTCTCTCCAGTGTGTTTTGTCCAATGTTCCTTGGAGTTCATCTTAGAAATCTTGCTTCGTGTCTTCATCTGCATTGTTTGTAGAGGCACAACATTGAATGATGGTGATTTTTCTTCATTTTCCCTGTAATCTTGCCGCTATTATCCTGGGTGATATTGATTTCCATTCTATTAGCGATTTTCTGGCTTCACGTGACATCATAATAGCAACCTCTTCTGTGTGTATGTGGTCTTCATCCGCATGTCCTGAATATATGACATTTTCCCCTATATTGGTTATGAATTCAACAGTTCCTTTTATTCTCGTTTCTGCTAGTCCTAAGAGTTTTATTTCATATCGTCACATCTCTCCAGCTACCCGGGCTGTCCTTCCGGCCTCCTGCATTGTCCGTATATTCCAGGTGCCTATTACAATTTTTGCCTTCGTCGTTAGAAGTGGTGTTGGCAGTCTGATTTCTTCTTCTTCGTACACTCTCAGACGTCCAATTGAATGTTCTCAAAGAAAGCAGTAGTCAGTTTGAGGCTATTTGAATCCCCGTAAAGCTTTTCCACGAAAGGAGCCTGATTTACATTGACTGGCTTTCATCAGGTCTCTGCGTCATACGTCCTTCTTGCCAGGGTTCTTCCCGACTCTGGCTTTTATTTATTTCCTCAACTGTTTCAGTTTCTGTGACAAATAGGTTTTTCCGGCAGGGTACTCAGCCCTGTCCTCCAACGTCCTTTAACCTGTAACCCACTTTGTCTGTCCCTTCCATTTTATATATATATATATATATATATATATATATATATATATATATATATATATATATATATATATATATATATATATATATATATATGCAGGAAATGATAACAATATCTCACATGAAGAAGCACCTTTACAGGACGTAGAATCATACATTTATCTTGGCAATAATATAGGGAGAGTTGGAGAGACAGACAGGGATATTAACGTAAGAATGCAAAAGGCAAGGGGAGCTTACGTTGCATTGGAGATCAAGAGAAATCACGTCCATCACCAAAATCAGAATCTTCTACTCCACTGTTGAGTCAGTTCTATTGAAAAGATCTTAAACATAGAGAACAATGAAAGTGGCAACCACGAGGCTACACTTTCTTAAATGGGTGCTTACGTAATATAGAAGGATTAAAATTATGTGACCAGATCCCTACAGTGGAACTGATGATAAGAACCAGACATGTGTCAGTGTAACTGATGATACGAACCAGACATGTGTCAGTGTAACTGATGATACGAACCAGACATGTGTCAGTGTAACTGATGATACGAACCAGACATGTGTCAGTGTAACTGATGATACGAAACAGACATGTGTCAGTGTAATTGATGATACGAACCAGACATGTGTCAGTGTAACTGACGATACGAACCAGACATGTGTCAGTGTAACTGATGATACGAACCAGACATGTGTCAGTGTAACTGATGATACGAACCAGACATGTGTCAGTGTAACTGATGATACGAACCAGACATGTGTCAGTGTAACTGACGATACGAACCAGACATGTGTCAGTGTAACTGATGATGCGAACCAGACATGTGTCAGTGTAACTGATGATACGAACCAGACATGTGTCAGTGTAACTGATGATACGAACCAGACATGTGTCAGTGTCACTGATGATAAGAACCAAACATGTGTCAGTGTAACTGATGATACGAACCAGACATGTGTCAGTGTAACTGATGATACGAACCAGACATGTGTCAGCGGAACAAGAGATTAGAATAAAATTCTGGCGACGGAAAGAACAGACTACTAGGAAACCTGTAAAGAAGCACATGTCCTTGCAGGGTGATTTGTGTTGCAATATGTTTACAATGATCATGTTGCCCGCCTCATGTACAAAACCTTAATTAGTGACCTGTAACGATATGTCCCAGGTAGCAGTAGTCCAATTATTTCTTCTTTTTTTTTTGGGGGGGGGGGGGGGGGGGGGGGCGGAGTAGCTAAGAGGTATGGTGTCTGCCTCGAATGATAAAGGTACCGGGTTCGATTCCTAGTAGAGGGAATATAATTTATGGCAATTTTTTTTCAAAACCAGTGGTCTTATTTATGCCATACTGCCCCTGGTCTCCTGGGTAGTGAGATCGGATGCCCAGCGTTCTCGGATAAGGGCGGATAAAGGAAGTCCCGTGTGTACGTTGCGCAATTTAATAATCCCTCGGCAGTTGGAAATCGTAAAGAGTAGGCCTATCAGGCCGCTGCCCTGGCAAAATTTAAAATTAGGAAACCTAACCACCACAAAAATATTTATAGAATGTGTAATTCCTATATACACACATTGGGATTCTCGCTGGTGCGACAGAGTTCGTACACTGTGCTGAGATCCTTCTTGTGTGATGTAAAGGTGGAGATCGGAGTACTGATGGAGTTGTCAATGTGCAAAGAAGATAGTCCTTCAAACTAAACCGATTATTTCTATGTCTCTTCAGAGGCCACTTCGAAATACATGGGGAACAAATAGCAGAAATAGCAGATATAAAAATAGCTGGAATAAATTGTATTTAAGCAGTTTTAAACATAACCCAGATCATGTATCGAAATATCCAATTTACTGGCCGTGTGTTCATGTTTTCAAGTATTAAAACAGCAAAAAAAAATGTACGGTTTTTATTTTACTTTATCATTGCAATTATGCGAAAAATGTTGTCAGCAGGATATATTGCTATTTCGTCACAGTTAATTGATACACCGTGACCAAGTTTGACGCATTTCCACTAAATGTGGCTAATTTTAGATAACAAATGAAGACAATGCAAAACTAGAAATGAAAGAAGAAGTAATGAAGGAAATCAAAATTAGGTATTAAAAAATAAATGTTTTTGACTTGTCAAGAGACTGGTATTTGGTAAAAGCCATACTAGGCCTACTTTTTTTTAGCCTAAACATCATCTGGAAGTCCTCTCAATACAGCACAAGCACAAAATTAGGATTATATCAGAGCTGTGTGCTTTCTGTGCTTCTCTATGGCGCGGAGAGCTGGAGAGTTACAGAGAAGGAAATGTCGAAATTGTCCTCTTTCCACACAACCTAAGAAAAATTCTCCGAATCTTTTGGCCGAATACAATCACTCATCAAGATCTACTTACTCGGAGCAAGCAAGAGGACATGCACACCATCATAGCTGGCAGACGCTGGAGCTAGGTTGGCCATGTCCTCAGACGAGACCCCGATGAAATCACAAGAACAGCTATGCTATGGACCCCTGAAGGAAAACGAAAGAGAGGCCGACCAAAAACAACTTGGCGGAGGACTGTGGAGGCTGAGATGCAAAGAATGAACCAGTTGGGGCACTGTACGAAGGATGGCCGCCGACCGAGCAAAGTGGAATCAATTTGTTGTTGCCCTACAAGACGCCACCAGGCGTAATGGCCACTGACTGCTTTGACGGTCGGCGGCTAAGGATCAAAGAAAGAAGAAGAAGAATACTGTACTAGGCCTAAAGGTTGAAGACATACGGACAGAAGGCGATAAAGCTAATTGTGGAAAAGAAACATCATGGAATGAATAAAAGTTAGTCTATTAGAGTTCTTTAGTGCTACATAGAGCGAATCCTGCCACCTGGAAGCGAGTCATGGAGAGTCAGCAAACAAACAAGAAAATTCCTGGAGGCCACACAAATGTGGTTTTACAGACAAATGTAAAGAATACACTGGATAGCTAAACGGACTAATGAGGATGTCCTGAAAGTTGCCAGTACGCCAAGGAAGCTTATTACTCAGACTAAAAGAGGGCAAAGCGTTTTCTTTGAGCATGTAATAAGAGGAAGAAAGCTGGAGTATACCATGACAACAGGAACAACTGATGGAAATCTAAAGCAAAATAATTCGGAGTTCTTCCTCGCTTTGGAGATGCGCACTCCGTTAAATCTAGACAGAAGGTCCATCGGTTATATTAGGGCGCATGTCCAAGTTTAAAAGACTATGTGGTCTGATGTTAAAATGAGAAGGGAAAAGAGACAAAGGGCAACAAAGAGATAAAGATACTGGATAACATGCGGCCAGAGCCGGATTAACGTAGTAGCACAAGTAGCATATGCTACGGGCCCCGCGCTTTTAGGGGCCCCGCGCCAATAAATATGTACATAATTTTTTGGTCATTTTCTAATACGAGCGTTGATGGGAAGGAGCGAAGCTCCTGACCGGGTTGGAAGGAAAGTCCACTGACCCCCCAGCCTCGCAATGACATGTCATTGGGCCAAAAGAGCTGGAAAGCTCGAGTTCCGCTGGTTAGAGAGAAGAAAGAAAAAAAAATACGAGCGTTAAACCAATGATCTTGTGATTTATGCCATCTTTAGCGCCTTTTCATTTGGTGTAACGAAATTGTGAGAGAAAGAGCACAAGAGGGTGACTTAGTGTGACTCTTCATTATTTTTATCTTAACTGTTTGCGGACGGAAGCCATTTAAGTGGCGTTGAAAATTTGGTCACGTTTGGACGGAAGCCACTTTTTTGGCTCTAGGCGACTGCCCCTCTAATTTTGTTTCGTTCTTTGTTAAATGAATTTGCATTAACAATAAAAACTAGAATTTAGGAAACGGAAACTTCCTGTTTTAATTGAGGTATACGGCGTGCTCGCACTTTCTTTCGATCTTGATTAAAATTTCTTGATTTGTAAGGTTAGAAAACTCAAAAAATGAGCAGTGGACACAGACATATTGGACGTAATTATGCTTCTGGAAGTGAAAAACGTAAAGCGAAGGAAGAAAAAGAAAGAAGAGATCAACTTGTGATATCAAAAACACTTAAGCTGACAGAATATTTTGATGTTCATGGTGGTGGTACTCTAACCGCTGAAGCTGGAAGTACAGGAACAACTAGTACTAGTGCAGGATGTACAGCAGAAAACATACAGCAAAACCCAGTATACACTGAGTCTGAATGTGAAAGAATATGTGAAACGAAGAAGTACTCTAATGATATTGGTGACTGGCCGAACAATATAGATGACTGTGAGGGTGAATATTGCATATCCAAGGGAAGTGAAAAATGTCAACATGTTGATAGTGCCTTCTCTTCATCCGTGCGATTATATGACACTGAAAAGAAAACTCGATACTGTCAGAAGTCTTATTTTACACATATTCATAAACTTACAAACAAGCAACATGCAAGAAAATGGTTATGCTATTCAGAAAGTCAAGGGCGCCTATTCTGTTTCCCATGCAAGCTTATGAGTTCAGAATGTTCATCAAAGTTTACTGTGGAAGAATTAATGACTGGAAAAATGCAAGCAATCTATTGCGTCGACATGAAGAAAGCTCCTCACATAGACAAGCTTTAATTTCACTGTTGATGCGTAAAAACAAAGGTGAACGTGTCCATTCCCATCTTGTGAAACAAATGGACATTAAAGAAAAGTATTGGCACAAACTTCTAGAGCGAATAATTGAAGTTGTGAAGTTTTTAGCAGAACGAGGCCTTTCATTTCGTGGCAGTGATGAAATTGTTGGGTACCCTTATAACGGGAATTACTTAGGGTTAGAATTACTGGCCAAGTTTGACCCTTTTCTGACAGAGCATATAAGTACTCATGCAAACAAAGGATTTGGACATACATCATATCTATCTAAAACAACGTGTGAGGAATTCATCAATCTGATTAGATCCAGCATACTGGATCACATTCTCTGTGAAGTGAAGAAATACAAGTATTATTCCGTTTCATTGGATTCTACTCCAGATATATCTAATATGGACCAGCTGACTTTGACTCTGCGCTATGTTTTGCCATCTGAACCAGTTGAAAGATTTGTGACATTTTTGGATACGGAAGGTCATAGTGCTGAACAGCTTACTAAAAGTCTACTTAATTTTTTAAAGGCAAATGACATTGATATTAAAGACTGCCGTGGTCAAAGTTATGACAACGCCAGCAACATGAGTGGCAAGTTTATAGGATTACAAGCACGAATTAATTGATAATGATAATTACTATGCAAATTAAAAATGAATGTGTTCAAATATGTTTGTGTTGTTTTATTGTTTTTTTTTTTAAATATAGGGCCCCTTTCTCAACATATGCTACAGGCCCCGCACTAGCTTAATCCGGCCCTGCATGCGGCATGGAATTAGTCAACAACAGAACTGATAAACTGAAGAGCGGAAAGGAAGTTGTGAAAAGGCATGAACATCTACGCCATGATACTTCAAGAAGAACAAGAACAAGAAGAACAGGATCAAGACGAAGATGACGACGGCAACGAAGAGGAAGAAGAAAAAGATCCCATGTTGAACGAAAGGTCACATTCTCAACCCCCGCCAATTTGCATAAATTACATGCAGACGTCAAAGGATCAATGTTTCTCTTACTCTATGCCAGATTTTTTCGCCGTCAACGGAGATTGTTATTTTAATACGACTCTGCGGGATAACGATGTAATCTCAATTCATCATAGCCGTCCTACATGGTTTTATGATTCATAATTCTTCGATTGGTTAGTCTGCTCAAAATAGCTTTCTGTTTTCTAGTGGATAAATGCGGTCGTTACCGGCGGGCAGAATCTCAGCCACCGTCAGTAAGTTATCAGTGTGTGATATATGTCTTCGAAGTTAGTGTCTGCATATTTTATTTTGGCTGTACAGTTTTGCCAACGCGGAACATATATCATAAGCATACAGTATTGTGAGCGTAAAAAAGGATATTCTACGCACTAAGCAACAGTACATATGTGAGTTAGAGGCAGGGATCTCAAACTGTTTCTGCCTCATACTCCTTTTGCATGCAGTATATCTTCCCTACCCTCTATTTTGTATGACAGGAAATAAGTTCTAGAGTTTACCAAGTATATCATCATCATCATCATCATCATCATCATCATCATCATCATCATCATCATCATCATCATTGCTACTTTCCTTTGCACTCCTTATGGAGCACGGAACTAGCACTACAGCTGGTCCCCTTGTAGGAAGCTTGCATCAAACAATCACATAATCTTGTTGGCATGGTTTTTGTAGCGATTTGTTTGACGCAGTAAAATTGCCATCCTCATATACATTCTCATATTAGTCGCCTTTTACGACATGCCTGAAGGTGGGTAGCCCTATTCTTTATTTGGTTCTTAAAGACACACGAGAACTACACTATGCAGATAACAAAATAAACTGATTAGTTAATTTTTTAATAGGAAAAAAAAAACGTTATTCGGTTGATAACACCATTATAAAGTTGATGTTTTCCTTAGGTTCATTTTGGCATCAAAAAGTTGTTAAATGTTTATTAGAACACTGCAAAGCAATCAGTAGTTTTATCCCCCTTCAGTCGTAGCTGACTATTGGTATGCGCCCCTTAGAAAGCCAATTGGGCAGTATGCTTATTACCAGTAACTGCTACTTCCCGTGTTGTGCCGACACCGTAACTTGAAGCTGGAGTGTTCTCTCCAGGGCGCGAGCTTGGGCACAGTTACATGGAGATCAAGCTGTTACCCATGCAACATGTTCCCCCTCCCCACGCAGCCGGTATGTCCAATGGAACGGCAGTAGTCGATACAGTTTGGTACCAGCCACGTGACAGGAGTTGCCAGAGTTCAATCAACATTAAACTGCCTTAGGGACTCCGACTCTGGATTCATACTCAGAATTTACTACCGAAACCTTTCCCGTAAACGGATATTCCCGCAAGGCAGCGGAGTTTTTAGTTTTAACTTCTCATAGATAGACAACCAACCAAGGATCACGGGCCCTACCTGCCCGAAGCAATAACTCAGTAAGACACTTGATTCTGTTTCTTGTCAACCGACAGTTTTAATCTTGGTACAGTTTTTTAAATAAATATCCACATTCCATCATTTTTACATGCTGAGGTTGCCAGCATGATATGGACCTGTATAGCGATCAGCAAGTTCAAACATGTCAAAATGAAAGTATAAAACATGTGTTGCAACTTACCCTAAACTAGTTGGGAACTCTAGACTTCTTGCTCAGTAGAATAGTCTTGGCAACTTGATAAAGATGCCTCGAACACGCGTCATGGGTATAATTTCTAGTTAGAATCCCTCTGTGACTGTAGGAGTAGTTCCTGTAGGAGTCCAGTTTCCGTCTTAAAGGTAGGTTTTCTTTTGAAAAGTATATTTGAAGAACGAATGCAGTGCTATCTGCTTTCAGTGTTTCTTCCTCTTGCAGGATTTCGTAATAAGGGTGCACGTGGCATTAATGACTCTTTTTACTGTAGAACGCTCCCTGTCGGGATCAGTATTGCGTAACTGCTGGACAGCATTGTCTATGGCTGCTAGATTATCCTGAAGGTCCTTTGTCTGCTTTGGCTTGATAACTAATTCTTCTTCTTCATCGTCTTTTTGTTCTTTTTGCTGCTCAGTCAAATGATGTGCTAACTCCTCTCGTTCTTCATTCGACAGAGGCTGAGCATGACTCTCCAGCCGGTCAGCGATGTCTTCAGGTTGAGCATTGTCAAGCCCAACTGCTAGTTCCAATTTGCTTATCTCATTTGTAAGCATCTTCACCTGGTCAAATTCTTGGCAATCGTTATCGCTATCATGCCAAATTTTGTGTCACATGCGATCTTGATACCGGCGGGCTGGTGGGAAATTACCTTCCTCGACATTTTTCTTTAAGATTTTAGGAAACTCGTGAGCAGCCTCAACATCAGCACTAGCAGCCTCTCCACTAATTTTTAAATTTTGAATTAGGGAACGCTTTTTCAATCTAGTAAGCCACACTTTTCTAGTTTCCACCTACTTTTTGCTGAATATCATCAAATAAGCCCACGAAACAACATATTATGTGAAGGGAATTCTCCGTTCATGTAGATCATCCACCCATAATACAAGCAATTGTTACATTTTTTCCATATTGAAACTTCTGGTGTAACTTACATTAGATGCACATAGTTTTGTTGTTTTCTGTACCGATTCTTTTATTTTTTCAACGTTGGTCGTGATTGTTGAAACAGTGGCCGGATCTAAATTTTATGCGCGACAAACATTAACCCGTGTTTCACCAGACTCCATCCTTCGAATCATTAAAATGTTAATGTCTAAACTTATAGATTTTCGAGCTCTTTTAACTGCACTTTATGTAGGGTTTCCAACTGCATATTTACAAATAGACAATTGACAATTTTTTTTTTAAGCACAAAATTATTTAAGAAATCAAATCACAAGTGAAAATAGAGCTAGCAAATAACTGCATGTAGCAGGTAACTGGAGACCAGAGCCAGGCAACTGGCAAATGGCGCTACGCAATGTCAAAAACAAAAATGCCGATTTTTTTTATTATTTGTTACCCCCATAGTCGTAAAAGTGAATCATCGTAAAACGAAGCGTCATAAAATGAGACTTTACTATATACAGGCATACCTCGCTTTGTTGCACTTCGCTTTATTGCGCTTCGCAGATATTGCGCTTTTTTTTTCAAATTATTCATGTTTATTTATTAGAACGTGCCTTCTTCTTCCGATAGATTTTGGCTCTCCATTAGCAAAAAGATTACGATTCGCTGAAGGCTCAGATGATGAAGATTGTCATTTTTTAGCAATAAAGTATGTTTAATTTTACAGTACGTTGCTCTTTTTAGACCTATCGCTATTGCGCACTCAATAGACATAGTATAAACATGATTTTAAGCTTTTATATGCACTGGGAAGCCAAAAAATGGGTGTGACCCGCTTTATTGCGATATTCGTTTTGTTGCGATGGTCTGGAACAGAACCCACAATATCTCCGAGGTGTGCTTGTATATATATTGTATATTAACGTATTAATGTTTGTTATACAATATTTTTTTTTTTAATTTACAGGCAGCGTCATGGCGGCTCAGAGTCCTTTCACAAGTCGCATTGCATTCCAATGCATCACACTACAAATGTTAGTGTGGCAAACGTCTCCAGCAATTTAAAATGGGTGGTTTTTTTTACATCGAAGCTTCCATATCCTATACGATCCTATAATTGCACTAATGCTGACATATTTACATAAAACTCTGGCTTCAAATTTACATACATGCATGCACACTTAGACATATACACACATATACATCCACAATTGAGCGACAAATAAGCTCACAAACATTAACTTGTCAGACGTCAACATGGCTGACAAACCTGATTTCGTCACTGTGGTTTCTGAACCACAGAGCTAGCCTCGTTACTGCTCACCATCATTTTAGAGCAGTTCTCAGCTTCCCCGCCCCCATCTAGTTTTCAAGCACTCAAAACTCCACCTGACATCGAATAAACCAGCTGATAAATATGAAAGGTCGCCAGTATGTTACAGGAGCCGGAAAGGGAGCAAAGAAAAGTAACATTGTAACATACCATGCAAGTCGTAAGTGGACAGTTAGTAAGGTTGGGTATGAGGCCGAACACCCTGTCCTGTAGAAAATTAAAGCCACAAAACCTTGAATCAAAATTTCAAAACACAAAACGTATCAGGGTCTCTCAAAAGTCCCTGCAACCTCCATAACACTAAATCTCGTGTTCCTTTAAACTAATAGTTATTAACAGACTTTTTTTCATGTGTGCAGTACATAGATTTATGATAGACACATCTCACTTTCACTGTAATACAAACACCAAAAACATCGGCGTTGTCACAATAGTTTTCTGCACACTGAATGATACGTCGCCAAGTTCAATTGTTAAATGTTGGTAACATTTGCGGCGTGATGATGAAATGCTGTGATAATTGTAAAAGGACTCTGATCAGCTATGTTAAAAGACAATATTGAATTAAACAATTTAATACTTTTCAACAGGTGCACACGTTAGTTCCCATCCTGAAGAATCCCATCTACCAAATCATTCACTGGGATCTACCAGTTTAATGCAAACGACCGGTTGCCGATCCGTTATCTAGAACTTCTTCACCTTTCACCCCAAGGAGCATAGGCCTTCAACAAAGGTATGCCAAGTCTTCCTGTTCCGTGCCATCACCTCAAGGTCTTTCCGTGTCTCCTTCATCCCCGTCTAGAACTTGGTTTATTATAAAGTTCTCCTTCCTCACTCCATTGTCCCACGACTGGGACGGACTTGGAACCCCTGTACAGGAACGTAGTACCGTTAGTGTGGGGCATATTCCGTTTCCAGTAAACAGGAACTTAATATGAGGGAACATAGTTTCATGTCAAGGTGAGGTAGTTGTTTATGTCGACAGATTTGTGTGAATATGAGAAGAATATTCGTAGTCGACACATATCTTAAAGAAACACAACATGACAGCATACCAAACCAAACAACATGCCGTTGTGTAGACAATAATAGTTAAATAGTTAATTCTTTCTATGGATTTTGATAGTAAAAGCTGTTTAAAAAAGAGGAAGAAAGAAAGAAAGTTAAAAACGAAAGAAAGAAAGAATGAATGAAAGAAAGAAAGACAGACAGACAATACAGACAGACAGACAGAAAAAAATGAAAGAAAAAAAGAAAGACAGAAAGAAAGAAAGAAAGCTCTTTCATACATTGTTGACACGAAGCTGCACAATTTTTTTTACTTAGCAGGATCAGCATCTGGTTAAATTTACCTTTCTAACTGTCCGTTTACATCTGCTCGCTTATTTACGTTCTTCGTCAGCGGT
This sequence comes from Oreohelix idahoensis, assembly GCA_024509875.1. Lineage (NCBI taxonomy): Eukaryota > Metazoa > Mollusca > Gastropoda > Stylommatophora > Oreohelicidae > Oreohelix > Oreohelix idahoensis. Next base: position 108,891 of record JAMPIV010012415.1, read on the forward strand.
TTTCTTCCTTTTGTCACTTCATGCAACCCTTACACCAGCCTCTGAGAAATTCTTACACTAGGCTTTGAGAAACTCATACATCCTTATACAGGCTTTGAGAAACTCTTACACCCTTAACAGCAGGCTTTGAAAAACTCTTACACCCTTGCACCAGGGTTTGAGAAACTCTTATACCCTTACACAGGCTTTAAGAAACTCATACACCCTTACACCAGGCCTTAAGAAGCTCATACACCCTTATGTGACGCTGGTTTTTCGTCCGCGAAACACGTCTCAGAGTTCCGTAGTGGTTGCGTCACGTTTTGTCACAACTCCGGCGAAATAGTCATTCGAAAACGCAGGTGTCCCGGACACCTGGGGCCTGAGAGTCACTGTATAATCTGTACTCTTTAGTTGTCTGGCTCTTAATGCTCCAGAAAGTCTAGTAGAGTGGACGTGTCATTTTTAAATTGGCAGATTCGACCAGCTACTTTGGTGTTAGTGAATTTCATTGCAATCTCGGTAAGGACACTAATTTATTTAGACAGTTTGTGTAGGTAGAATCTATCACTAAATACTCCTCAGTGGGCGAACGCGTATAGCAGTAAATTTTTCTCTCTCATTTCATAACGGGAAAGTGAATAAAGGTTAAGTTCGCTACGTACCACTAAAACTACATAGGTGGGACCTTTTACAATTCTATTCAAAGGACAGTGAGTGTGGGGTTATATCAATTTTTTAACACAACTGTAACCCAATTTATTTTGCTACGAATTCATTAAGAGATGCGGGTCTGGGGTTTAATTCTCCCTAGAAATGTATATAATTGTACTCATTGTATGGCTTATACAAATCATTTATATAGCATGATATTTGGAAGTTCCCGGTAAATATTGTCAGGGGCCATGCTTGTAAAAATTGATTTATTGTTGTGTGTAACCCGATGTGGGCTTTTGAAGGATAATCGCATCACGGGCTGTACAGTATTTTGGGTCGCTGGCCTTCACAGAGCAACGAGTTTGTTTATATAATGCCTTAAACCGTTATGCAACTTGTGTGCGAGCGTACGGCTGACCTCACACCAGCGTGTGTGTGGCCTTCAGCTGCGAATACCACGGCACTGAGCGACAGGCGAACGGGCTTAATCAGCCAACAAAAACCGGCCTGACGCTCCGCGATAATTTGGATGGGGGAGCGTGAGAGTTGTTGATTATTTGTAAACAGTATTTGTGTTTGTGTATAGGTATTATTAGCTAGTGGACCATAGTTTAGGCGACTAGCTTAAGGTTTGTATTTATTGTATCTTCACAGCGGAGAAGGCAAATTTCCACACGCTACATGAGACGGAAACCTGGAAAGCAGCATTTTGTCTAAAGGTCTGGTATCATCGCCTGGATCGAGTTCTCGAGTGGGGACTAGTGGTTAAATCCTAAAACCCAGTTCCCGGAAGGCAGAGTTCGGTACCCAGCTGCTGGTACCCAATGCTCCTGGAGCTGCTTAACCTCTGACACCATTAATATTCAAGCTCACCAATCTTCAGAATAGCGCGCCCATCCCATCTTAAGTTATGGTCCGGTGAGCCCTTTCTTTATACGCCAAGTCACAATTGAACTGGCCATGTCTCTCGTGTAAATAAAGGCGCATCACTTGCGCAAACCCGAGTTCGGACTCATATTAACCCACAGGATATCAGGGTTCATTATCATTGAGTCTCACTGACAGGATATTCCCATCTGACCTTGTCAATCGTGGATTTAATTAAATTCTCACCTCGTCGGAAAGGCACGGAATATGCAAGTAATTGGGTCAAGCGTTCAGGATACTACCGCACCGACAGACAGGGGATGTTATTTTTAAGACGTGTAGTGGACATTAATTAATTTTTAAGTACTGGTGGGGCTAGAAGAGGGTGTTTTCTTTACTACATTATTGTTGGGAATTTTTTGGTGGTTTTTGGGTGGTGTGTTCTTTTGCTGTGGGGTGTTTACTTTTTTGTGTTTGTGTCGTCTAGTCGCAGCAGCCTCTATTTGAGGCTGGGGACTGTAGGACGGGGACACAGATTAGTAATGTGTGGATTATTATTTCTAGTACCCATTGTGGGGTGTTTTCCATTGGTTTAATTATTGGTTTTTCTAGTGTACAACTTTGGTTGCCTTTTCTTGGATTATTAACCAAAATCAAGTTGGGGTTGTCTGTTGTTATTCTTGTGGTTATTGTTAGTGAATTTACACTGTTGGTTTGGTTTGATTTTTCTAATCCCTGCCATAGCGCAGATATAGTAACTTATATATATATATATATATATATATATATATATATATATATATATATATATATATATATATATATATATATATATATATATATATATATATCTTAATAAACATAGAAAACTAATTTGCTGCTGATCAGAATTGTCTTCTACCTGTACATCTGTGATTGTTGAATGTGAAAACCACTTGGTGTATTAGTCCCTTACTTCATATATCTATTCATTTGTCGATAGGTGAAGGTGAGTGGAGTTGACATCTAAATAAGTCTGTGTGACAGGGTAAAAGAGTGTTTATCATCTTTGTACACCTAACTGTCACACTTCCACTCAACATTCACTTTCGTTATTTCAGACTTCCTCTATTTTTCCTCCTCACTCAGACTTTTGTCTTGTCTCAGACAGACTCTCTACCACCACTCGTGATACCTTACACCGGGCTCTCAAATAAATATGAAATCTTTATTGTTCTCTGTTAACAGTAATTAAACAAGAAGGATAATAAGAAAAGCAAAAATGTTGGCAATTAAAACGATGAACTAAACTTATGAAAGGAGAAGGCAATCTTAGCAAATACTGCCATGTGAGAATGAAGTGTTCGAGACTTCACAATACTACATCCAGCTTCGAAAAGTGGGTGACTTCCACTTATATGATATGCCCCATGTAGTCCCAAGGGTTTCTGAAGACTGCTGCATCGTCAGGCATGTCGTAAAAGGCCACTAATATGACATTTATATTAGGTTGGTAGCCTCATCACGTAAAACAACTGTAATGGAAAGCACCACTGCAGTAACATGTGAATGCTTGGTGCCAGTTACAGTGATGGCTCCATGCTCTGTAAGGAGCGCAAAGGAAAGAAATGATGATGATGAATATGAGATCAGGCTAGAATATTCATGCGCCCCTTCTATGTACTCCACTGAAACCATAAACTCTTTGAAAAAAACTCATGCACACCTGGGTGCACCATGCCCCCTGGTTGACTACTGCTGCACTACGTAACTCAGCTATGTTAAGGTCATGAGTGCACGTGCTCACGACTGGATGTCTGTTAGGAGGAGGATGCCGCGTTTGATGGGCTGGGGGTGTAAAGAGGAAGCTCTACAGTTGGATATAGTTTTCCGAAGAAAAACAAAATTATTTTTTGGTCAGTTGGATTTTGTAACCTACAGCGTCCGAGTGGCAGAGTGGTAAGAGCTATTGCTTCTCAAGGTAATGGGGGCGAGATCGAAACCAGTTGCAGTTTACTCAACTGTCAAAATCGGTACCTGACTCGTCCAATATCGCTCCTTATGGAGCATGGAACCGCTCCTGCAGCTGGTCCTTTGGCAGATAGCCTGGACCAAAGAATGTTTGTGCTCTTGTAGCCCTTGATTCTGTAACAATGTTTTTTATATGATAAAGTTGCCAGCCTCATGCACAACATCATGTTTGTCGCCTCTTACGACTTGCTTGAAGGTGCTTCTTCTTCTTCTTCCGTCCTTAGCCAACGACCGGCAAAGCAGTCAGTGGCCATTACGCCTAGTGGCGTCTTAAGGGCAACAGCGAATAGATTTTCTTTGCCGTTGTTCCCATCACGCCTAATGGCGTCTTTAGGGCAACGACAAATCAATCCGTTTGTCGTTGTTTCCGTAATCAAAGTGACTGGCAAACGGGTGATAAGCCCGTTGGGGCTTGAAGGTGCAGTAGTCCTTTTTTATCTTTGTCTCATCAGAGACCAACCCCCCCCCCCCCCCCTCCCATCCAGAACAAGGTTTCTTCACATGTGGTCTGTGTACCCCTTGGGGATCCATGAATGCATGTTAGTGGCTCGTGTACGTAACATACAAATTTGAACTTTGTTTTCACCAAAATTTTTACTCGGAAAATTATCGTAGATTTTTGCTTTTAACGAAATATATTATTTTTGCAGATTGTTTTTATATTTCAGTATGACTATATGTAAGCTTAACGATTTTCTTTGTAACAAAATGTATTATTTGTGTGCAAACATTTTAATTATGTGTCTATGTACATTTTTTTTAAGAAGGTGTCTGTAGCCTTCACCGGACAACCAAAGGGATCATAGCCTTCACCAGACAATCAACAAGGTCCGTAGCCTTCACCGGACTATCAACAAGGTCCGTAGCCTTCACCAGACAATCAACAAGGTCCGTAGCCTTCACCAGACAATCAACAAGGTCCGTAGCCTTCACCAGACAATCAACAAGGTCCGCAGCCTTCACCAGACAATCAACAAGGTCCATAGCCTTCACCAGACAATCAACAAGGTCCGTAGCCTTCACCAGACAATCAACAAGGTCCGTAGCCTTCACCAGACAATCAACAAGGTCCGTAGCCTTCACCAGACAATCAACAAGGTCCGTAGCCTTCACCAGACAATCAACAAGGTCCGTAGCCTTCACCAGACAATCAACAAGGTCCGTAGCCTTCACCAGACAATCAACAAGGTCCGTAGCCTTCACCGGACAACCAAAACGGTGTGGCCTTCACCAGACAATCAAAATGGTCCGTAGCCTTCACGGGACAATCAAATTGGTCCATGGCACACGAAAGCTTAAGAACGTCTGTCCTAGCATTACAAGAAGCTGGGTCCAGTTTGGTTTGTAGTTTTTTTTCTCTCCAGGAGCCGATTCCTTACCTCATTTTATAACGGGATCCACCTTTTCTTCATTGGCATGTGACAGGTGGAAGAGTTTGTAGGGTTGGAAATGTGTTGTGAGGAGGGAGATTATATCTCACTGATTGTTATCGTTACGTTTTAGCTCCCTTATGGGCATAGGCCTCCAATAATCCCTGACCTGTGCCATCTCTTTAATGTATATACCTGTCATCTTCATCCCTTTCATGCCTGTCTCTAGGTCAACGTTCAAAGGTTCACTGATTGTGAATGAGAGGAGTGAAGGGTTTGTAGGGTTTGTGTGACTAGGGGCTTGCAAGACGGAGGAAGGGTTTGTGTGACTAATGCGTGTATAAAGGAGGAAGGGCTTATATGACTAGGGACTTGTAAGGAGGAGGAATGGCTAGTGTGACAATGGGCTTGCAAGAATGAGGAAGGGTTTGTGTGACTAGGGGCTTGCAAGAAGGAGGAAGAGTTGTGTGAATAGGGGCTTGCAATGAGGAAAGATTTGTGCTATTTGTGACTTTCAGGAGAGATAGCAAGAACTAGTCCCTCTGTGTAGCAATCGAGGGAGAAATAGGTAAAATTTTATTTCCCGGAACGGTAGGCAGAATAAAGTGAAGTTCGGCAGGAACAGCCAAGGGGAGACAAATAAAGGATTTGCATGGGGAAATGTAAACTTTCCGTGCCATCTTGCAGCTGTTTACGTCAAATTTAGAAGACCCTTCTATCTCAAGAGTCAACACCTGGTTTCTGTTAGCGAACTGCCTGCTTTCTATTTGTGAATTACCTGTTTTCTGTTAGTGAATTATCCGCACTGTATAATCGGGGAAAGAAATATTATTACTAGTGAAAAGAGTAAATCTGTCTTTAACTTAAAAAAAAAAATAATAAAACTTTGCCTCGTTTTGGCGAGGCGCGTCCCGTTCAAGCCAGTCGGTTATATTAGGGCGCATGTCCAAATATAAAAGATCTTTAGGACTGATTTAAGTTTTCAAGCTTGTCTCTAACGTCTCAACTTTCGCTAATGCGGAATACGAGATTGAGGTTGGCTGGTGGCGAGACCAGCTATACTGTTACATGCCAGGTTAAGGTCTGCTGTTCGCGATACACCTATATTGTTGTATGCGGGATTGAGGTTTACTGTTGGCAATAGGACTATATTGTTGTGTGCGAGACTGAGGTTAGCTGTTTTAAAAAGACTATATTGTTGTGTTTGAGACTGAGGTTTTCTGTTGGCAATACGACTATATTCTTGTGTTCGGGATTGAGGTTTTATGTTGGCAACATGACTATATTGTTGTGTTCGAGACTGAGGTTTGCTGTTGGCAATACGACTATATTGTTATGTTCGGGACTGAGGTTTGCTGTTGGCAATACGACTATATTGTTGTGTGCGAGACTTAGGTTTGCTGTTCGCGTGACATCTATATTGCTGTATGCCAGAATGATATTGGTTGTTCCTGAGACAAGTACATTGATGTGTGCGAGATTGAGGCGTGCTGTTGGCTAGTCAAATGTATTGCTGTGTGCGAGAGTAATGTTTGCTGTTGGCAAGACAACTGTATTACTGAATGTACGAGTGAGGTATGCTTTTCGCGAGACTATACTGTTGTAGTGCGAGAGTGATGTTTGATGTTGGCGAGAACTATACTGTTGTAGTGCGAGAGTGACGTTAGATGTTGGCGAGAACTATACTTTTGTAGTGCGAGAGTGAGTATTGATGTTGGCGAGAACTATACTAATGTAGTGCGAAAGTGGCGTTTGATGTTGGCAAGACAACTGCATTGCTATATGTACGAGTGAGGTATGCTTTTCACGAGACTATACTGTTGCAGTGCGAGAGTGAGGTTTGATGTTGGCGAGAACTAAACCGTTGTAGTGCGAGACTTAGGTTAAAGGAAGGTTTACTAAAAGCCAAACGGGCACGGAAGCAAAAAAAAAAGTTGAGAATCACCGTTCTAGTTTCTTTTGCACGAAATATGTTAATGTCTTCACGTCTCAGTTACTGACCTAGATGTCAAGAACAAGAAGCAGCCGCAGTAATAATTGTCTGACACAGGTGATGCGCAGCAGTCATAGAAAGACAAATACTGGAACAGTAGGAGAGATAGAAGAGTTATGAAAGCATAACAGAGATATAACTCGCTGCCTAGAACAGTAGGAGACATAGAAGAGTTACAAGAGGATAACAGAGATAAACCTGCCGCTCCACTCACGGTCGGCCAGTCTGGTGCATATAATCGCAGACATACCTTCTATACAAAGAAAAGAAGAAGAATATGATGATGATTATTATGATGATTATTTTGATGATTATTATGATGATTATTATGATGATTATTATGATGATAATGATGAAGAAGAAGCAAATGGTGATCATAATGATTGCCCGTCAACTTCCAGTGAAGTTCACACCAAACTCTGCTGTCCTGTCATATCCTTTCAAATTCTTTCCGTGCCTTCTCAACCCTTGTTAATGTTATATCTCTCTCCAGCTCTCTTCTATTTTTGTTTTTGTGTCCCCCCCACTATTTTTTTTACTTTCGGTAAAGCGGAAATTCCGATTGGTAGAGGGGTTAGAGCGTTCGCCTTTTTCGGCAACGCTATAGGGTTCCTGGTTCGAAACTTTGGTAGTGTCACTCTCCAGTCTACCAAGTTGTAAAGGATACTTGACTGTGCTCCCGAGTTTGGGAAGGCAAGGCAGCGGGGAAGAAAACTGGTCTTTCTACCTCATTAAGCTGAACCAAGTATAGTGAAGACTCTAACACTTCACTCCCTGCTACATTATCTGCTATTGGGACTCCCCTTTACCTTGTACCTTATTCCAGATTAGGGACTAGTCAACTATATTTTGGTCGCACCCGTTTGTTACCGTGGTGCGAAAGGCAAGTAAAGAAAAGTAACACTATTCTCTATCATGAATGTCATAAAAGCGATTAACGAAGGTTGGGACTGATGACCCCATTCTGTAAAAAAAATTTAAAAAACACACAAACTGCAAAAAACAATGGACAGACCAACTAACAATAATAAAACTCAGCCATCCAAGACAGGAGGAGGTTCTCTGGCAGGGAGGGGCAAAACTCAACACAGAGAAAGCCAAATGGAGTCTGTGTTGCTGACTAAAAGAGAACTGGAGACATACATGAGGGGGATGAAGATGATTTAGAAAGACTTTGAATTGATGGCACGGGACAGAATTGGCGTGAATTTGTTGAAGGCCCATGCTCCTTTGGGAGTTGAAAGATGAAAGAAGACGAAGAAGAAGATTAAGGACTGTCTTGCAATACTATGAGTTGTCTTCGTTAATGCGTGTCCTATCCTGCGCAAATGTCTATTCCACATCTCTTGTCAACAGTTACCGTCTCTATCAAAGGTGGCAAGACGATAAAAGTATTATCCGCTGACCTGTCTAAGTTTGTTTTTTTTTTCTTTGTTTTGTTTATCACGTCCATTTTGATGACGCCATATCAACATAATCCCATTATTCTAGTCAGGTTCCAATTTATGAAAGTCCATAACTACTTGGTTATCATTTTTTTGTTCTTCACGTTTCAAGGTCATAAAATGTCCATCACAGTGTCTTGTCTGGCCATAGGGGGGACCTTGACTATCACTGTCCTATTAATTTATTTCATTCACTTTTGCAGTGAAGCGGCGTGGGGAGCTGACATTTTCATTCTTAAGCATTTCTGTAATGTTGTCTATCCTTCTTCTTCTTGGTCTTCCTCGTGCCCCTTAAACCAAATCTTCTACTGTTGTAGGTCAGCGGTTGTAACTGATAGGGCCCAGTCTCGTCAGATGGCGAAACTGCGTTATTTTCCCTTTTTCTAGATTTTCGATACAGGATGAAGCTCCTACTATGCACTGACATTAGAAGTTGAACATATATATAGGAAAAGAATAGAAATGGCCAAAGCTACATTCGGTAACATGAGACACATATTAAAATCCAAACACATGCCTCAAAATTAAAGATGAGGGTTACCAAAGGTTACACATTATCATCATTATCAATTTCTTTTTCGCTCCCACTTGAGCAGTATTTCACAATGAGGGGTTCAAGGGGTACACGACAGAATGTGTTTTTTTAAATTTTAAATTTGACTGTGGCATATTATTGTCAGCCTGGCAGCCTAATCATGTAAAATAGGTTGCCATAGAAACCATCACTCCTAGTAGTAAGCATATGTTTGTTGAAGGCTTCCTGAAGACATTGCTGCTGTGTTGACACTATGCTCCGTTAGGATAGTATGAGTTAGTGCAGGCTTCAAAAGGACAACTACCGAGCTGGCTCCATGCTCCGTTAGTAGCCACAATGAGAAAGATGAAGAACAAGATGCTATTTTTAGAATCCATCATATATATATATATCCTCCATCCTGTTTTTTTTTTAAAATTACTTACGTTACTTCTGAGCGTCCGATTGGCAGAGTGGTTAGACCGCTGGTCTCTCGCGGCACAGCTGACGGGTTCAAATCACGGTACCATCACGCTCCAGTTTACCCGTCTGTAACTAGATACTTGACTTTGAGTTAGGGAAGGAAAAGACAGCGAGGAAGGGAACTTGTTACCCCCACCTCTCGATGCTAGACCTAGTGTGGTGAAGTCTCTAACACTTCGTTCCACTACTAAGGCAGCATCTGCTATGGGACTACCTTTACGTTATTAATGTCAGTTTTGAAGTTACTCGTATTTTATATATACCGTATATATTCTATACCTTTTGTAGTTGCCAAAGGTTCCTGATAAGACAAATAAAGACTATGACAATTGCTCCCTCAGGCATGTCGTACAAGGCGACTAATATGAAGTTATGCATGAGGATGGCAACCTCATCATGTAAAACAGGTTGCTATAGAAACCATTGTTGCGATAGCATATGAATATTTGATGCTGGGAACCTACAAGAAAACCTGCAAATTGGCAGTTAGAAAAAAGAAGCGAGACCCTTGGCATGTTGATATATAAGAAAACATCATGTAGACAACAAGAAATGAAAGAAGTCATAAGAACTCTATCAAATAAACAGGGAAATTAATGGATAAGATGAAAACAAGACAGAACAATTAATGTTGGACATATAACAAGACATAACAGCTTGTTGACAACCATAACATGAAAACTTGAAGATAAACGAGTAAGTGGAAGATAACTCTTACGTGGGAAGATAACATTAAGAAAAGGGAAGCAAACGGTCGATCAGAGCGAACCATGAAGGCAAAAAACAGAAGACAGTATAGAGATCTATCGTAGCCAACCTTCGTTGCAGAGACTGCAGCCAACTTGGATTCGTACTTTCGAGTCACTGCCTGTTCTCCCAACTAGCAGACACAATTCTTTGGGCTATTCTCGCTAAAGATGCCAGCAGGTGTCGCGTCTGTTACTGCGTAAACTTGACTAAGCTTTAAATTGCTATCCATCTTAAATGCACGTGCGGACGCTACGGGTGGCCCATGAGTGTCAGCGTACCTGGAAGAACGACAGAAAAATTCCTCGGAGTGTTAAATAACGCGGTGCCATAAGCGGTGGTAATGGCTGGTAATGATTAACTGGTATTAGCAAACGTGCAGCCTTCATTTTCTTCGCTTTTTTTTTAACCTTTTCCATTGAGAAGCATAGTCTACCATCACAGCTATCCTCCTCCGAGGAATTTTGGGTGAAAGTATTTCCTACTTTGCTAGTGGCGTATTCAGAGGGAGGGGGCTTTCGGGCTTCAGTCTCTTCCCCCCAATCCCCACTTCCCGAAATGTTTCCTAATATGTAAGCTACTCGTAGTTGGTGGTTCCAAATTTGTTTGACGAACAACACATTGCTACAGAAACCACTTATGCAAAGCATGTGAATGTTTGGTGAAGGCTTCCTACAAGGGGACCGTCTGGAGTGGTGGCTCCGTGTTCCGTAGGGAGCGAAAGGGAATACTATGATAATGATGATAATAAAATGGTAATCTTTGGAGGACAGGAGGACGTACAAGACTGGGTTCTAGAATCGGCGCCCCTACCGTAAAACCAACTCAGAGGGCTAAGAAGACTGGGTTCCCGAATAGGCGCCCCCACCGTATAACCCACCCAGATGACTTACAAGACTGGATTCCAGAATAGGCGCCCTCATCGTTTAACCCACCCAGAGGGCTTACAAGACTGGGTTCCCGAATAGGCGCCCCCACCGTTTAACTCACCCAGGGCAAAAAATCCGAAATACCCCATCGTTTAATTCTGAGCAATTTGTTTTATGTAATGAAGTTCCTAACACTGTGCACAGCTCTGGTTAGAGGTATTTTACACTCATGGCAGAGATCAGTGGTTCCATTCATTGATCTTCCGTACCAGGCCTTAATAAGGACAGGAAAACTTTCATCACTATAAATGTTATTAAAGAAAATATTTCTATTGTAAAATTTTGTACAAACGTCCGTGTGTTATCGGGGTCCTGAATGGCTGCGAGATTTGAAGTATAACTAGTCTTCTTTTAAAAAAAGGTAAAGATGGTTCCATAACAGATACTGCTTTAGGGAGTGATGTGTTAGAGACTTCACAACACTAGGTCCAACTTCGAGAAGTGGGGTGACCAATTCCCGTCCTCGCCGCCTTTGCTTTCTCTTACTCAATTGCACAGTCGAGTACCCATTCATAGCTGAGTAGACTTCAGCGTGACGACGCCGTGTTTAGAGCTCGGTACTTTTGCCGCAAGAGGCCAGCGCTCTGTAAAATATGAAATACATCTAGTTGCATATGACTGTGAAACATAAAGTACAGCTAGTTGCATGTGACTGTGACACATAAAGTACAGCTAGTTGCATGTGACTGTGAAACATAAAGTACAGCTAGTTGCATGTGACTATGAAACATAAAGTACAGCTAGTTGCATGTGACTGTGAAACATAAAGTACAGCTAGTTGCATATAACTGTGAAAAATAAAGTACAGCTAGTTGCATGTGACTGTGACACATAAAGTACAGCTAGTTGCATGTTATGTGACACATAAAGTACAGCTAGTTGCATGTGACTGTGAAACATAAAATACAGCTAGTTGCATGTGACTGTGAAACATAAAGTACAGCTAGTTGCATGTGACTGTGACACATAAAGTACAGCTAGTTGCATGTGACTGTGACACATAAAGTACAGCTAGTTGCATGTGACTGTGACACATAAAGTACAGCTAGTTGCATGTGACTGTGAAACATAAAGTACAGCTAGTTGCATGTGACTGTGAAACATAAAGTACAGCTAATTGCATGTGACTGTGAAACATAAAGTACAGCTAGTTGCATGTGACTGTGAAACATAAAGTACAGCTAGTTGCATGTGACTGTGAAACATAAAGTACAGCTAGTTGCATATGACTGTGAAACATAAAGTACAGCTAGTTGCATGTGACTGTGACACATAAAGTACAGCTAGTTGCATGTGACTGTGAAACATAAAGTATAGCTAGTTGCATGTGACTGTGAAACATAAAGTACAGCTAGTTGCATGTGACTGTGAAACATAAATTACAGCTAATTGCATGTGACTCATAAAGTACAGCTAGTTGCATGGGACTGTGAAACAAAAAGTACAGCTAGTTGCATGTGACTGTGACACATAAAGAACAGCTAGTTGCATGTGACTGTGAAACATAAAGTACAGCTAGTTGCATGTGACTGTGACACATAAAGTACAGCTAGTTGCATGTGACTGTGAAACATAAAGTACAGCTAGTTGCATGTGACTGTGACACATAAAGTACAGCTAGTTGCATGTGACTGTGACACATAAAGTACAGCTAGTTGCATGTGACTGTGACACATAAAGTACAGCTAGTTTCACATGACTGTGAAACATAAAGTACAGCTAATTGCATGTGACTGTGAAACATAAAGTACAGCTAATTGCATGTGACTCATAAAGTACAGCTAGTTGCATGGGACTGTGAAACAAAAAGTACAGCTAGTTGCATGTGACTGTGACACATAAAGAACAGCTAGTTGCATGTGACTGTGAAACATAAAGTACATCTAGTTGCATGTGACTGTGACACATAAAGTACAGCTAGTTGCATGTGACTGTGAAACATAAAGTACAGCTAGTTGCATGTGACTGTGACACATAAAGTACAGCTAGTTGCATGTGACTGTGACACATAAAGTACAGCTAGTTGCATGTGACTGTGACACATAAAGTACAGCTAGTTTCACATGACTGTGAAACATAAAGTACAGCTAATTGCATGTGACTCATAAAGTACAGCTAGTTGCATGTGACTGTGACACATAAAGTACAGCTAGTTGCATGTGACTGTGAAAAATAAAGTACAGCTAGTTGCATGTGACTGTGACACATAAATTACTGCTAGTTGCATGTGACTGTGAAACATAAAGTACAGTTAGTTGCATGTGACTGTGACACATAAAGTACAGCTAGTTTCATATGACTGTGAAACATAAAGCACAGCTAGTTGCATGTGACTGTGAAACATAAAGTACAGCTAGTTGCATGTGACTGTGACACATAAAGTACAGCTAGTTGCATGTGACTGTGAAACATAAAGTACAGCTAGTTGCATGTGACTGTGAAACATAAAGTACAGCTAGTTGCATGTGACTGTGAAACATAAAGTACAGCAAGTTGCATGTGACTGTGACACATAAAGTACAGCTAGTTGCATGTGACTGTGACACATAAAGTACAGCTAGTTGCATGTGACTGTGACACATAAAGTACAGCTAGTTGCACGTGACTGTGACACATAAAGTACAGCTAGTTGCATGTGACCGTGAAACATAAAGTACAGCTAGTTGCATGTGACTGTGACACATAAAGTACAGCTAGTTGCATGTGACCGTGAAACATAAAGTACAGCTAGTTGCATGTGACTGTGACACATAAAGTACAGCTAGTTGCAAGTGACTGTGAAACATAAAGTACAAGTGAACAGGAGTAAGTTCATCTGTAGATCCTGAGAGAGAAACACTGACAAGAAATATATTGACTCTGTCGTGAAATATTCTAATCCACATATATAAATTATCAGGTAAATATAAAGCCTAACAAATAAATTCTAATAAAGAAAAGAGCAATGGTAAAATAACAGTGCTGTCACAAGGAATGTACTCGAAATCCCCTTTGTTTTATGCTTAGTCTGCAAATTGTAACGCTTTCACGTTGATAGTAAAAGCCTACTATATTATTACCCGCTTTCTTCAATGAAACATGTACTAAACTTGAGATACGCAAGCTGAAACAATGACCTAAATTTAATATTTCATTCATCCCATACACAGCGTAACTAAAAGACAGATAAAGCAGGATAGAGAGAAGGGAGAGGCAGAAAGCCGAACGCATGCAAAATTAAACACGCGTTTCGCTATTAATGCCACCCCAACAAGCGTAACGCGATACACAATTACTACTATCACGCGTGTAAGGCCACATGCACTAACTTTTTCGGACGGACAGTGATAAAAACACTAACCTTCCCAGAGTTAGGTTTTTAAATCCTGAAAAACTCTTATTAGAAAAGATAACATTAGATGGGTTTACGTTTGAAAACATTACAGTACCCAGACAGCACATCTTCGAAACAGGAGGTAGAAGAAATTGCATATTTTGAACGCAGCCACTTAGCTCTTTTAAATTTGTATATTTTGGTTCCTTAGGGCTTGCTGACAAAGAATATGTAAAACGTTACGCAAATAGTCTAGGAATTAACAAGTTATAACCAAAATAAAATAGTGGGGATGCCTGACAGCATGAAATCATTTCTGCTCATAAAATTTTTTTATAACGTGTTTGAAAAAACCTTGCGTACGGAAATAGCCTACCATGTAAACTCCAAATTGATTGGAGCGCAACAAATATAAGACTAAACACGATTGGTCGGACTATAAATACTATCTTTGGTTGTTAGGGGAGACGTAGGAAGGTAAAATTTTTTCAAACACTTGTCGAAACGTGGCTCCATTGGCCAGACTCGCTGATATAATCACTTAGGAGCGTTAGTTCGAGACCACTAGTTCAAATAAGCTTGATAAAGCAACAGTGCGTTGAAGCCAGCTCATATTTTTGCTAAATAAAAGCCTGGAACATAAGCAGATGGGAATTTGTGCCAGAATTCATTGCTAGTCAACGTATCTGTGTTTATTCTATGAATTGTGGGACCGTGGTCTTGATGGTATTGAGCAGCACCTGGTCAGAGCTTTGCTGAATCCAGAGTCGGACAGCATACTCCTTGGTCCATTTAGCTATCAGTGAGGTGTCTCCAGAGCCCAGGGGAGAAATCGAGCAGAGGAGTCTTTTCCTGCCGCCATCACGCAAGATAAGCTGATGTGGCCAGCTGAGCTCAAAATTATGTACCCCCATCTTAAAATGACCTTGTAAAAATAACATTAAGAGGGGAATTAAATTGTTTTAATATCAGGAACTGAGAACATCTCCAATACTAGTTCCAATAAAGACAAACTATTGAAGTCATGATGACAAATACCAACAGAGCTTGAACAAAACAAAACCAGTATTACCTCATATTACTACTACACAACTGACACACATAGGATACTTTTAATAATATATGTCATTACAATATTCATATTGATAAATTCTGTACATATAACTTGTAAGTAAAATTGATTGTGATTCCTGGTTCCCTTTGTATTTGAATCAGGACACATATTCATTCATAACAGCAATGAATACATATTGTTATTTGAAAAGTTATCAGTGACTCCTTTAAGATATCCTTCAGAGTGTTATATGAATGTGAGTGTCACAGTGTTGTCAAGTGTGGAGGAATAAATTAAATTGTTTATCTGTCTGTTGTTGTTATGACTTACACTTCATCATACACATACCCTAGACATACAACGTAGTCATCACACTATTCCAGAATAATTCTGACTGAGGTATACATATGTGGCAGCAAGTAAGGTTATATATAATACACTACTCTTATTAGATATATATACCTTCACAGCTGATCTCAGTCAGTACACTAAGTCACCTATACATATTTATAACATCCCACTTCACCACATATATTGGGGGCTCGTCCGGGATTTTGAATCTTTACCTATTACAAATATTGGGGGTAATTCACTTCAGGGAATATAAGAATTAAAAGGTATCCTTGGGTGGAATTAAATAAGGTTGAGCTCACGGTGCCTGTGTTGTCCATTAGATATATATTTAGAGATTGAATTGTTGGTTAGACATTGTATAAATTTACCTGATAGACAATGGCGGACCTGGCCAAATTTCGATCTGCTGCTGTTCAGACTGCAAAAGAGTTAGGATTAGATGGGCAAGTTATGGTTGCCTATGTCACCACGGAATGTGACAAATTTATTGAACGCGAAGAAAGAAGGTTTGAAGCCGAAAGAAAGTTAGAGGCTGAAAGGGAAATTAAGAAGTTACAATTTGAGGCTGAGGCTGAGACTAAGAGGTTGCAGGCTGAGGCTGAGACTAAGAGGTTGCAGATTGAGGCTGAGGCTAAGAAATTGGAAGCAGAAAGAGAAGACAAAAGATTGGCTGCAGAAAGGGAAGAGAAGAAATTAACTGCAGAAAGGGAAGAGAAGAAATTAACTGCAGAAAGGGAAGAGAAGAAATTAACTGCAGAAAGGGAAGCAGAAGAAAGAAGATTGACTGCAGAAAGGGAAGAGAAGAAATTAGCTGCAGAAAGGGAAGCAGAAGATAAAAGATTACAAAGGGAACATGAGTTACGACTAAGGGAGTTTGAGTTTCAAGGCCATGCTCCTGAAAATGGTGCCAGTCCCTTTGCCTCTGATGCCACTGCTAGCCAAGGAGCCTCAACCTCAGCTATGAATTTTCATTTAGATCATTTTGTTGAGAAAGACGATGATATAGAGAGCTACCTAAATAGGTATGAACTATTAGCTACCACGTATGGGTTAGAGAGAGAAAGGTGGAGCTTAAAGTTATCTCAAGGACTTCGTGGGGCAGCTTATGAAGTTTTTGCAAAAATGAGCAGAGGTGATCAGGAAAATTATGACATGCTAAAGCAGGCTCTTTTGTTAAGATATGAAAAGAATGCAGAATTTTATAGGAAAAAATTTAGGAATGCTAAACTACTGTCAGGTGAAACCTATCACCAGTTCTCTGCACGAATAGAGACATATTTGGAGAAATGGACTTCTCTGGGGAAAACCCAAGATCTTAAGGAAATGGTCCTTATAGAGCAATTAAGAGAGTCCATGGCTCCAGACCTGAGAAAGTTTCTCATGGAACAAGGTGCAGAGAGGCTGGGTGATTTGCTAAATGTTGCTGAAAGGTATCAAGCAGCTCAAGCAGAGGTAACAGGTAATAAAAAGAAACAAGTGGATAACTTTAGGGCACCACAGAACTTTAATCAATTTGATCCTAGAGATCAAAACAAAAGTAAGCACCAGTCTGATAGGCCACGGTATGAAAATAAAAATAAATTCCCACAATTCGATGAAAGGAAATATGATGAAAGAAAATCTTTCAACCAAGGAAAAAGTGGTGTAAGAATTGTCAGATGGACAATCATGACACTGACCGTTGCAGAAGGAAACCTGTGTATATGGCAACCCTTCAGGTCAGGTCGACCTCAAGACAGGAGGAGGATATTATGTTGGATACCACTCCAGAAGAGATGAGGAAGGCACAGGCTGGGGATAAAACACTCAAGCCTTGTTTCAGAAAATTGTCAACTTGTCATACAACTCCAGGCAAGGGAGATTTTTACATGAAAAACAAGTTGATGTATAGGAAGACTGGAGCTAGATCCAAAGGTCAGGGACAGCTGGTACTTCCTAAAAGATATAGGGCAGACTTAATAAGGAGCCTACATGTGAAACCAGATGGGGACCATGAGAAGATAGGTACCATCATCCAAAAGGTGGCTCACAATTATTATTGGCCCAAAGCAAGATGGGACATTGAGAATTTTGTAGAAAGGTGTAGCATAGCACATGAGGGAACACCCACAAGTGGGAACATGGATCAGGACCTGGACACGCCATGGGGCAAAATTAGGCCTGACAATAAAAAGAAAAATAGATTTGATAAAGTGGACCAAATGGAATGGGAAGCCCCTTTTCACGGACAAGCTTCACTTAACTGTTTTACAATGGCCACTATGCGGAGAGTGCAAACAGATGTCTTACCCCAGGATAAGCCGAAAATCCCTCAATCGGACTTAAACAAACTGGAGGAAGAGGATGTAGAGAGGAAATCTCTCATCAAGAATTTTAAGTGGGGAGACAGCCCCAAGAAAAGAATTGGTAGCGGTCGTTTTGTGCATGATAAT
This sequence comes from Oreohelix idahoensis, assembly GCA_024509875.1. Taxonomy (NCBI): domain Eukaryota; kingdom Metazoa; phylum Mollusca; class Gastropoda; order Stylommatophora; family Oreohelicidae; genus Oreohelix; species Oreohelix idahoensis. The sequence goes on from JAMPIV010012415.1 coordinate 127,038, forward strand.
TCTGGGAGGAAAAATCATCACTATAGAGCTTCGAGTGGAAGAGACCATACCGGTGCATGGACAAATAGGTCCACAAAATTAAAGGTCCATATGTAGCTTTGTTAAGAACGTGGACTGATGAAAAGGCAGAGGAAAACATTACATCTTCATACCAATATGTGAATGAGCTGACCACTCGTTTAAAAACTGGCTGGAAACTTGCCAATGAAAATTTGAAACAACCCAGGAAGAAACATGCTGCCTATTATAACAGGAAGGCGAAAGACAGAAATTTGGCTGTGGGAGAGAAAGTACTGCTTCTTTTGCCCGGGAGTCAGAATAAGTTACAAATTGGATGGCAGGGTCCATATACAGTTTTAGAGAAGGTATCTAGAACAAATTATAAGATAGATAAGAAGGGGAAAGAAAAAATCTATCATGTGAATCTCCTGAAGAAATATTTGGAAAGAGAACATCAGGAAGAGTCACACTTGTTGACCTTGTCCATCGCCATGGAGATGAAAAAGGAACCACTTTCATCATTTGAATATCCATTACACCCCTGTGAGACAGCAGCACAGGTGAAAATCAGTACACATTTAACGAAAACTCAGAAAGAGAGAGTGCAACAGGTTCTAAATAATCATGCAGAGGTGTTAACAGACCGACCAGGGCATACAAACCTATTGGAATATGATATGAAACTGATAGACCCCACACCTGTCTGTATGAAACCATATTCGATTCCGTTTGCTAAGGAGAAAGCTTTGAAGGAGAGATAGACTATCTATTGAAGGAAGGAATTATTTCGCACAGTGAATCTTCGTATAGTTCCGGTGTTGTACTCTTAAGGAAGCCCTCTGGAGAACATAGACTCTGTATAGATTACAGGAGACTGAATGCTATTACAGAAGGACAGGTGGATCCATTGCCGGATACAAATCAGCTGGTTGCCAGTTAAATAAGGCTAAATATTTCTCAAGGGTGGATCTGAGTAAAGGATAATATCAGATTCCAGTAAAACCTGAGATCAGACAAAATTGTTGGATGTAAACATTTCGGAGGAACGTAATGAATCCCTGAGTTGCCTCTTTGATTGAGGATATTCCGAATGTTTCATACAGGATAATAAGAAGATTATGGGATCCACTACGAAAACTCTGCTATCACCAGGTATATGTTATCTCCTCATAACGTACATTTTGAGGGAAATATAATGTTCTCTGGACATGTCATTGCGCAGACTCAGAGAAGAGAAATGGTGAATACGGGTTGCGAAGCAGCATTAAGACAAGCACTCACACTTGCGGCTGTTCAGTAACATAACCGAAATATATTATTGGTTGTAGAAGTCTGAGGCAGATTTCATGAGTAGTGTCTACTCTGAATGGACCCAACTACATAAAACCATGATAGCACCACAGCAGAGTAAAGTCAAGTTGACTTACATTTATCTATGTGTATATAGAATAAAGGACTGACATGGGATGTCTGTTTTAAGAGGGGAGGGGTCGTGAAATATTCTAATCCACATATATAAATTATCAGGTAAATATAAAGCCTAACAAATAAATTCTAATAAAGAAAAGAGCAATGGTAAAATAACAGTGCTGTCACAAGGAATGTACTCGAAATCCCCTTTGTTTTATGCTTCGTCTGCAAATTGTAACGCTTTCACGTTGATAGTCTTCTTCTTCTTCTTGCGATCGCATCTTTGATGATTACACCGTCAGACGAGTTCTCATGATGAATTCGACTGTTGTTTGAAGTTCCTCTTTAACTCCATATAGCTTTGAGTTTAGTGTTGAGTCATTGGGCCAGTATATCTTTCTTAACTGGTCATACAGAGGACAGTCCTGTAGAACATGCTCAGCAGTTTGTTCGTTTAATCCACATGTGCACAGTGGTGAAGCAGACAATCGTAGCTTGTGCATGTGTTTATTCAGTTTGTTATGCCCTGTCCTGAGTCGAAAAATAGTTGTCTGTCCCTGCCGGTCGAGAGTGTGATAGTCGTCTTTGGGTTGGTTCTGTTCTCTTCTGATAGTCTGGATAGCTCTCTTTTTCTCAAAGTATGTGACTTCATTATCTTCTTGTTCACATTCTCCTCCCTTTTTTGCAAGTTTATCTGCCTTTTCATTTCCGGGTACACCACAATGAGATGGTACCCACTGAAGTATGGTTCTCTTTTTGGCAGCTACCTTGTTTAGTTCATTTCTCAGATGCGGGAGTTTACCACCCTTGAGAGCTTGCAGGACAGACAGTGCATCTGTGAGGATGACTACCTGGTAGCAGTCAGAGTTGGTGTTATAAATCATATTTGCAGCTTGCTCTAGAGCTTGAACCTCAGCTGTATAGTTGGAACAGAATTTACCAGTGGGAATGTGCCTAGTCTCATAGTGGTTGTCAGGATACGAGATAAAGATACCGGCACCTCCATTCCTAACAGCATTAGTTGCTGATCCATCTGTATAGGCATGTATCCATGATTGATCGGGATAGCTTTCTTGGATCATACTCAATGTAGCAGTTCGTTTTTGCAGATCATTATACTCACATCCACTTGTGAGACCACTGACTGTTGTATTAATTTGGAGGGCACTGCTGGCCTGCTCCCATGGTACAGGGTATAGGGTGGGCTTCAGTGGTGTTGTCTTCATGGATAGGTCTTCTTGATGCTGTCTTATAAGTCTTTTTCCCCGATGCACAAAGCTGCTACGCTTTAGACGTCCCAATGCCAGATCATCTAGTCTTGCCTTCATTGGGTGCATTGGCATACTGTTGTACTTTTCCATCTGGATCATGGTTTTTGTGTCTCTTCTATGGGACAATGTCTGTAATCCAGCAACCTTCTGCATCTCTGTTATTGGTGTAGTTTTCAAGGCTCCTGTAATGAGCCTGAGAGCTTGATTTTGCACCTTGTCCAAAGACTGCAGATGTGAGTTAGCAGCTGATGACCATGCTGCTGAGCTAAACTCTAAGTGTGGTCTTATTACTCCATTATAAATCTTCTTTAGATTTCGTTCATTTGCTCCCCAGTTGGTACCTGCTAATTTTCTGAGTATGCCTAGTCGTCTTCGGGCCTTTCCTTCTGCATTTTCAATATGCTTATTCCATGTAAGCCTTTGGTCAAATGTCACCCCAAGATAGGTGGGGTAGCTTTCTTCCTTGATCACGGTTGTCCCTAGGTGTATGTTAGCTGATTTGTCCTTGGGGGCGAGGGAGAACAGTGTTGTGGAGGTTTTGTCTGTGTTTATTGTGATAAGCCATTTCTCTGCCCATGACACTAGCATGTCTGCTGCCCGCTGCATTCTATAATTTGCTGTGGTGACATTTTCATCAGCGCACCAGAGTACTAGGTCATCTGCATATAAGGCAGCTTTAACTCCTGCAGGGAGATCTTTCACCAGGTCATTGATGTAAACAAGGAAGAGTGTTGGGGAAATTACTCCTCCTTGAGGTACCCACTGATGGAGCAACACTTTTCTGCTCTGCAGACCGTCAAGAGTGACTCTAGTTCTCCTGTTATGCAAGTATGACTGGATCCATTTCATCATGTTGCCTTGGATTCCACTTCTCCTAAGTTTTGCAATGAGGCCATCTTTCCACACCTTGTCAAAGGCCTGCTTGAAGTCGACCCAGATCGTTAGGACCTTTTTCTTCTCCTGGAAGGCATCTTCTATTGCTTGAGACAAGTAAGTAACTTGGTCTTCTATACTGTAGCATTCTCTAAATCCAGCTTGTTCCGGCACCAGGATCTGCTCAGACTCTAAATACCATTTCAATCTGTGGTTGACTATTCGCTCCATAGTCTTCCCAACACAGCTTGTGAGACTGATTGGCGGTAACTTGCAGCCTCGGTCTTACATTTCCCTTTCTTTAGTATGGGTATTGTGATGGCTTCTCTCCATACTTGGGGTACCGTTCCTTTCAACCAGCTGTGGTTGAATATCTCAAGCAGTTTTGTCTTTGCTGCTGAGCTCAGATTTACTAGCATTTCGTTGCTGATTTTGTCTGGGCCGGGTGACTTTTGAAACTTAAGCTTGGAAATAGCCTTCTGTAGTTCTCCTAGTGTGATGGGTTCCCTCATTGGGGCAGGAGTATCTGTCTGTCCCATGGTTGCCAGTATTTCTTTTCTTATCTCTCTCTGATGGTCTATGTTAATGGGTAAGTTGCTTTCTGAACTGTATCTTCTAGCAAACAAGTCTGCAGCTTGTTTTCCTCTGAAAAGTTTGCCACCTTCATCCAATGTGATAGTCTGCCTTGGTGAGGAATGCTCTTCATTTAGAGACTTGACTAATCTCCAAAGTTTCCTGCCGTCTTTCTCAAGGTTCAGCGATGCCGTTTTAGTTCTCCAGCTTTTCCGCTTTTCTTCTAGCTTTGTTCTCTGAAACTCTGCTACAGCCTTTTTCCATTTGTTGTGAGTTTCAAGTGAAGGCTGAGACTCTGCGTCCTTTCTAGCCTTGTCCATAGCTTCCTGACGTTCTTGGAGTGTGCTGGACCAGTATGGTATGTAGTTACGCCGGCATCCTTTGGGAATGGTTTCTTTTGCAGCTTGTAGTATGCATCTGTTGAAGTCTTTTACCACTTCATTAATGTCTCTGTTCTGTACCTTGAGGGTAGACAGCAGCGTGTTCACCTGATGCCTGAATAAACCCCAGTTGGCTTTTTTGTAGTTCCATCTTGTAATGGCTGGGCCTGTACTGAGAGTTGCACTCTGGACAGTAAGAAAGATTGGGCGATGGTCGCTTCCCCCTAGTTGGTCTCCTACTTCTCTACTAATAGATCCAGCTATATCTGGTGTGGAGAAGGCAAGATCTGGTGTTGAGGTTGTGTGCCATCCTCTGGAGTAGAAGGTAGGAGTATCTGTGGCATTATTGACTAGGATTAGGGAGTGATCATCTTGCCAAGTTTCAACCTCTTCACCTCTGTGATCCAGATGGTTATAGCCCCAGCTCTGGGAGTGGCTATTAAAGTCTCCAACTGCTATAAAGTTGGTGGCTGGTACCTGTATAGAGCTGAGACTCAGGGGTTTGTTGTTCGGACAGTAATAGTTCAGGAGTTCTATTTCCATCTTGTCTACCTTTATCTGCAGCAGCTGATATTCTGCTCCATCCATGAAGGTTTTCCTTTCATGTGCAGGAATGTTATTCCTTACAAGAGTAAGTACTCCTCCTTTTCGTCTATCTTGTCTGTCGGATCTGAAGCATTGATATCCCCTTATTTTAAAGGTTTGATCTGCTTTCAAGTGAGTCTCTTGGATACAGCAAACACTGACTTGCTTCTCATACAAGATGTTTTCCAGCTCTGTCTTTTTGCTGTATCCAGCCTGCTTGCTGTTCACTCCCTCTGCATTCCAGTGCATCATGACAAGTGGCACTCTGGGTTTCTCTTTTTCTGTTTTGTTTTGGTCAGTAGTTCTCCTCCGCCGTCTGTTGACTCCACAAGACGGTCTAGAGGGTCCTCCAGTAGCTGAGGGTGGGCTCTGTCGAGGCTCAGAGCCCGGCACTGCACCTGCCTGGTGGAGCTCCACAGGGCGAGCACCAGAACGAGATTTATTTGACGGTGTACTCTCCATAGAAAAAAAAAAGCGAGTTGCATGATACTGTGGTTTCCGGTGCGCCTTCTGGCCCAGTATCTACGACTTTAGCACCTGTTCAACGGGAGAGTGGGCTCATCCCTAATCTGTTTATGTTCCCAGTAGTAGACTATTCGCAAGCAGCCTGGGGGTGTCACTGCTCTGCGCGGACCTTGTTTACCGAGGCGGCGTCCGAGCTCGTATGGTGAAAATATGGTTGCGTTATCTTCAAAATAGCCCTGTCTTTCCCGTGGCTTTTCTGCCATCCTGCAACTTTGAGTTAGGGAGTTCTGAGCTCCAGTCTCTTTCCCAGGCATTTTATCCTGGCCTGGCACGCATACAGAGGACCCCACTTCTGGTTCTAAGTTAGCAGTTGGGGATAGGTGGGGTAGCACACTGTGCATTCCCCGTCATCCAGGGGGCTCTCCAACTATGCAGAGCTTGCACAATGCTGTGCTCTGGTTCTGGGCTCTCCCAAGGAATCCTCACGTCCTGCACAGAGCCACTTCCCGATACCCACCACCTGCCAACCCTCCATTGTAGAAATCTCCTGCATGCGGCCATCCAGTCAAGAGCCAGTATTAAGTCTGGTGCCCAAGTGATCCCTCCAAGCTCAGTGTGCAATGCTGGGTTCTCATCATGCTGCAACACAGGAGGGATTGTGATGCTCAGCCATCTCTCTCAATTCTGCACCGATAAGTGACATCGGGGACTTAACTTTGCCTCAGTACTGGGAGGCCCCGTTTCCGGGTACACCACACACAGCCAATTGAGGCAACGGTCGCCATGGGCGTGATAGACGACAAACAGTGAAGAATGAGGCAAGAAAGCATTTAACCCATGAAGTGGGGGTGGATTGGTGCAGACCAGAGCATGTACCACTCGCCGGTGGGTTCTGCATCTACACCTATAGGGTTCCACCCACTCCTCAGCCCATTTAGTCTGGCCCCTCACCCAGGACCTGTCCGGCTTGGGTGACCCTGCCAGGAGTAAAACTCCCGCCGGCATAGCTCCCGGGATCATTGAGGCGCTCAAGCTCTCCAACCACGGCAAGGTAGGCTTACATGTGGAGAGACGTTGATAGTAAAAGCCTACTATATTATTACCCGCTTTCTTCAATGAAACATGTACTAAACTTGAGATACGCAAGCTGAAACAATGACCTAAATTTAATATTTCATTCATCCCATACACAGCGTAACTAAAAGACAGATAAAGCAGGATAGAGAGAAGGGAGAGGCAGAAAGCCGAACGCATGCAAAATTAAACACGCGTTTCGCTATTAATGCCACCCCAACAAGGGTAACGCGATACACAATTACTACTATCACGCGTGTAAGGCCACATGCACTAACTTTTTCGGACGTACAGTGATAAAAACACTAACCTTCCCAGAGTTAGGTTTTTAAATCCTGAAAAACTCTTATTAGAAAAGATAACATTAGATGGGTTTACGTTTGAAAACATTACAGTACCCAGACAGCACATCTTCGAAACAGGAGGTAGAAGAAATTGCATATTTTGAACGCAGCCACTTAGCTCTTTTAAATTTGTATATTTGGGTTCCTTAGGGCTTGCTGACAAAGAATATGTAAAACGTTACGCAAATAGTCTAGGAATTAACAAGTTATAACCAAAATAAAATAGTGGGGATGCCTGACAGCATGAAATCATTTCTGCTCATAAAATTTTTTTATAACGTGTTTGAAAAAAAAACCTTGCGTACGGAAATAGCCTACCATGTAAACTCCAAATTGATTGGAGCGCAACAAATATAAGACTAAACACGATTGGTCGGACTATAAATACTATCTTTGGTTGTTAGGGGAGACGTAGGAAGGTAAAATTTTTTCAAACACTTGTCGAAACGTGGCTCCATTGGCCAGACTCGCTGATATAATCACTTAGGAGCGTTAGTTCGAGACCACTAGTTCAAATAAGCTTGATAAAGCAACAGTGCGTTGAAGCCAGCTCATATTTTTGCTAAATAAAAGCCTGGAACATAAGCAGATGGGAATTTGTGCCAGAATTCATTGCTAGTCAACGTATCTGTGTTTATTCTATGAATTGTGGGACCGTGGTCTTGATGGTATTGAGCAGCACCTGGTCAGAGCTTTGCTGAATCCAGAGTCGGACAGCATACTCCTTGGTCCATTTAGCTATCAGTGAGGTGTCTCCAGAGCCCAGGGGAGAAATCGAGCAAAGGAGTCTTTTCCTGCCGCCATCACGCAAGATAAGCTGATGTGGCCAGCTGAGCTCAAAATTATGTACCCCCATCTTAAAATGACCTTGTAAAAATAACATTAAGAGGGGAATTAAATTGTTTTAATATCAGGAACTGAGAACATCTCCAATACTAGTTCCAATAAAGACAAACTATTGAAGTCATGATGACAAATACCAACAGAGCTTGAACAAAACAAAACCAGTATTACCTCATATTACTACTACACAACTGACACACATAGGATACTTTTAATAATATATGTCATTACAATATTCATATTGATAAATTCTGTACATATAACTTGTAAGTAAAATTGATTGTGATTCCTGGTTCCCTTTGTATTTGAATCAGGACACATATTCATTCATAACAGGAATGAATACATATTGTTATTTGAAAAGTTATCAGTGACTCCTTTAAGATATCCTTTAGAGTGTTATATGTATGTGAGTGTCACAGTGTTGTCAAGTATGGAGGAATAAATTAAATTGTTTATCTGTCTGTTGTTGTTATGACTTACACTTCATCATACACATACCCTAGACATACAACGTAGTCATCACACTATTCCAGAATAATTCTGACTGAGGTATACATATGTGGCAGCAAGTAAGGTTATATATAATACACTACTCTTATTAGATATATATACCTTCACAGCTGATCTCAGTCAGTACACTAAGTCACCTATACATATTTATAACATCCCACTTCACCACAGACTCGACCAAAGCGAACTTGACTTTAACTTTTCCGATCCCCTAAATTACGAGTTTTCCCAAGTTTTTTTCTTCCTGTGTTAGGTAATAAAATGTATATGTCTGTTTGAATTGCGTTGTATCTCCATACAGGGTGTTGGTGATGAAGGGGTTTCGTGGTAGCAATTGCGTCCGCACATCTGCTAGTGCCAGGTATCCCAGGAGGTGGTGTTCTACTGTGTCGTCCTTCTGTCTGTTTCCTAATTTTTAAATTTTTTCCAGGGCAGCGACTATGTGACCGTATACTGTCCTGATTTATATTATGTGCCAGTGAGCTGGGCACGGTACCAGTTATTGGGTATATGTGACAGTGTCCTTCACTGTGATTAAATTTATATTATATCTTCTTTCAATCAATGTCCATCAAGTGTTATTACTAGCTTCCCGCTAGAGTTGTTAATTCTTGTGGAAATGTTGTAGGTTCGTTCTTCTCTCGAATGATGTTGCGAAGGTGCTATGGTGGTAGTACTTACTAATATTCTGGTAACTTTTCATTCAGTGCAAAAATCTGTTGTCATAACTCGACTTATAGTATAAACAAGGTTTATTTACAGGAATTCATAAATAAACAATTTCAGATGAAATTCAAATCAATTATTCCTTGTCGTGAATGTAGTTTACCCATATTATCCATTTTTTTTTTTTTTCCTTTTTCCACAACCGTATAAGTTATTCAAACATCTCGTGCAACTCACTATCTAGGTCACTTTGACCTTCTTCCACAACTTTCCAGTTCAGGTGGTTGCGCCTTTTACCTTCAATATTTTAAAGATGCTAATCTCTTCCGATGATAAGACTTCAATACATCTGTAGTTGTTTTCTTGGTTTCCGTCCTAGTACAATATAAAAATCAGTTCTATCCGTGGACTGAAATATAAATCGAGATTGTACTTACATGAGTCTTACTACACAAAGTCTATCCTCCCAGTACAGAATCAAATATAGCTGCCGCTTATATTCTGTCTTGAACAAAACGATATCATTTAACCTTTACACACATTATACTTCTTTTCTGAAAACACTTCAAGAAAATTCAACTTAGAACAGGTCTTCGTGGCTCTACGAGAATGAGACAGCTCAAACATGGCTTCTCATCAGCTCTCCAGTAGAAACACAACCTTCCCCGAGGTCGTCTAGATGGAACTGCCCTAATGATAATGTTAACTTCTCCTTAGCCCGACAGGTGTTGTGGGCCCTTGTCACCGTCAATGATTTTGATTGGTCTACTAAAAATGTATGACCTTATCTCATTGGCACGTATAATGCCGAGGTAACAAACCTCACTGTCACAGCTGTGTGGCCTACTCTTTACGGTGCTAAGGAGTTCGTACACTGTGCTGAGATACTCCTTGCGTGAACTAAGGGAGGAGATCGGAGCACTAATGGAGTTGTCCGTGTGCAACGAAGATGATCCTTCACACCAAAAACCAAACATCCTGTCTGTTAGTGATTGCAGTACGGTGTAAAGTTTGAGGTCACTCCGTGTGCAAATGCTTGTTGAGAATACATGTCTTGTTCGCAACCTGAAAATTGTACTCTGGACCAAAGCAAAATGGGCCCCCTTCTGAGTCCATCCCTCATTTTATTTCTTTTAATGTTTTAACTGAGCGTCGCGTGGTAGAGTGATTAGAGTGCTTGCATCTCGATGTAACGTTACCGGATTTGAAACCTGATTGCGTCACGTTCCAGTCGACTCAGCTGTAAATGGTTACTTGGCACTGCTCTAGAGTTAAGTAAAGCAAAAGGCAGCGACTAAGGGAACCGATCACCCCCACCTCATAAAGCTGAACTGATACAGTGAATATAATACTGTCACTCCTCTACGTCAGTATCTGCTATGGGATTACCTTTGCCGTGTAATATCCTAGCCTTTCTACAAACCTTGGGCCAGGGAGGCACAGTGACTTCCTTACCTTTCTCGCCAGGCCTGGAGAAGACAACGATTACATCAATAAAGAAAGGGCAACAGGAACAAACAAGGAACTATTCAGCTTACGTGTAAATCAATTTTTAAAACCAAGATCCTGAAAGCAAAAAGACATAATGGTCTGGCCATGTGCGAGGCGTGGAACATAACAGAGAGGCGGATCAAGTTTATACAATACGAGTGGAAGGCGCGGTATCTAGACAGACTGACAACATGACGTTTGTTAAGGAATGCGTGAATCAAAGAATGAGTTAACGGAGAAGCTTTTAAAAGCAAGGAAGAGTAAAGAAGGAATGTTACTGCAACGAAAAACCTTAGTCCTAAAGAGTGTAGAATAAAAATGAGGGGGAAAAAAGGACAAATAAGAACGAGGAGGAAGAGAAAGCGTGGGAAGGAGAGAGATTACATTTATAGCGACGAAATAAAAACGCGCTAAAACCGTTTGCAGACAATCGGTACTATCTTTATTTTATAGCCGTAGGACACAAAAAATTAAATGGGCGATAATGGATATACTGTATAAATAAAAACCACAATCTCAGTCAAGTACGGTACGAGTAATTTGCGTTAACTGACACAAAACGCGTGTCTTGACTTTTGGCATGAAATAATCTCGCTTACTTGAGCTTACAATCACGAAGAACTCATCTCGCTTACATATTTGGAAGATAGAGTGCTATAAATTACAACCGATTTATCAGTTTCTGTACGCTACTGCAGAATAGGCACCACTTTTCCTAGATAATGCCCGAAGATAAAAATTTTTATTGAACACTCCCCCGGGGATAGTTCTAAAAGAACGCATTCACGTAAATCATTTTCGATCAGTTACGTCACTAGGTTAAAAAAATGACAAGGGTGGTCCGACAAAAGACAAAACAGGTATTGTTCTTTTTCATCCGTGCATACCTTCGGTACTGATTGCATACTTTGTGTACGTGTTCCACGCTTTATGTAAGTCTTGTGCTGTCTGTTTAAACTCTGTCCATTATTTCTTTATTTTATATATAAGTGCCATTCGCTTAGTCCTGGGTTCGAATCCGCAGTAAGCCTATTATTTTTTTTTTCTGTTGTCTAGTCACTTGCTTTTTTTTTAGAAGTGCCTGCAACATACGCATTTATGTGTATTATTTATTTGCTGTTGGCAGACCTCGGGTTTCACTCTTTATTTATTTCAATGTTCATACCAGGGCTGTGGCTTCGGAGGCGGAATCGTGGAGTCGGTCATTTTTTTTAGTGGAGTTGGTAAAAAAAATGTCCCGACCCCAACTCCCAATTTTACGAGACTTAAGTCAAGGCAGATAAACTTTTGATTCATGCAAAATAGGAGAGCGCTTAAAACATTTTAAACAACATTTTAAAGTAGCTGAACTCCTAAAACCAATTTCGTATTAAAGTACATCCATTTTTACATAATGTAGTAAAAATTTAGTTGCTTCTGATCATAAATAAAGTGTTTATCACAATTGGAAATTTGTTCGCACATTTAGAAAAAGCACAAGAAATGAAAATAAACTATATACACTGGTGTCAATTTTCCCGTCATTGTTAAAATGAAACTATTTTGCCCCATAGTGTTTGGCGAAGCAGTCATGTGTACAGGTGTGGAGGATTTGGTATTTGGTATTACTGTATGAATGAATAAATAGTTTAAAATGTAGTCTACGAAAGCCACGTATTCATTTATTAACACACATACCATACTTATACATATAACTCCATATAAGTGCATAATTTTATTCCAAATCACTAGTTTAAAAAAAAAAAAACTGTATTTGTAGTCGGACTTCTAAAATTTCCAGAGTCGGAGTCGAAGAATTTTTTGGCCGAATCCACAACCCCGATTATAGGTTTCCTACCAATCATAACAGCCATAAAGTGCCATAAACACAACAAATTATACAGCCCTTCAGAAGTTCTAAGGGAACCCAGCATTAGATTTAGCAAAGCTAAAGTACATTTGATTCCTGCCCAGTGCATGATATACGAAAAAAGAAGGCAAATATAATCCCTAAAGTAGGAAGAAGGAACACTCAACCTAAGGACAAGGTAACCTGTTTAGAGATATAAGCAATAATAACAAATAACTTCAAAGAAAAGTAGCATTGAGGACATCCAGACTTTTAAATAACAGAAGAAGAGATCACATGACTGAGAACCGGCTACTGCAGACTCGAATCCTATCTACTCAATAAGAAAAAAAATCTGACAGACATATGTTAATGTTGGAAAGACAAATAAACAATAAAACAGTTCCTCCAGGAATATCGGATGCATGAGAGGAGCACAATTTTAGCATGACTTTCAACAACTCCACGGACTGAGAAAATGTATGGAGATGAGTATCGCCTGCGATATACTACCAGTGTTATAAGAGAAATAGATATGATTATATGAGAGCGAACGAAGAAGAACAATGTATACACCGGCAAATAATTATCTGTGTTGACTCATATTAGCAGCAACACATACTTGGACAAACTGTCAATGGTACAAAAGGACGACAAGAGAGGGTTCCATGGCACTGGACAATGTACAAAAATAAGATGTGGTCATGCACTCCACTAAAAATGACCGACTCCACAGCTCTGACTCCACAGCTCTGACTCCAGAGCTCTGACTCCACAACTCTGACTCCACAGCTCCGACTCCACAGCCCTTCCTGGCGGACGTTGCTTTGGCTTTAGCTCTTCTCTTTTTACTTTATGTAAAACTGTTTTTAGTGCTTTTGAATCAGCTTTGGGGTTGTTTCAGAATATGAGTAGCCACAAAAATATGGTTTTCTGTTTTTTTTTTTAGTTTTTTTTTAAATTATTTTTTTTAAATTGTTTGTTGCTGTTTTTGTTTTTGTTTTTTTTAAACCAGAGTGTGCTGGAAAAATTGTTACAGGTTGCAGAAAATGAGGACTGGCAGAAGAAGCAGTCGTAAAAGTACCAACAACAACAACAACAAAAGAATGAACCTCCAAAGGATATAAAAGTGTGCTCCGAAAGTCCTTACAGACTACATACAGAAATCGGGAATTGATATAAGAAAAAGATACACAAGTACCAGAAGTGAATCACAAACACAAAAAAAGGACTTTTAATGCATATACAAAATAAGATTCGACAAAAGAACCAGACACAAAAGTACAACACGTTAACCCCAAAAGGAAACAAGAATTCGCAGGAAAAACTGATACAGGGCAATACAGGCTACTAAAAACTGTAACGTGAAAAACAGAAGGGATTCATTACAACTTGGCATGCTGTTATCTGTAATAAATTGCTATCATTTTATTATTGTTACGTCATGCGTTTTTTTACGGATTGTATCAGACAACAGTGTCCCGTAATGACTGTCTGGTATATTTTCCAGCATGCGCCGTGATGCGTATATATATAATGTTTGTTGTCTCATCACCTGTGTGGAGAACGTTGATTACTTGAGGCTTATTGCCTTAAGTGTCCTTTGTTGTTCCCACGGGTCTTCAAGGAGACAAAGAAAGAATAAGCCTCCTTCCCTCAAAGGCAATTCGTAAGAGGCTTCCAATACGAAGTTGTACATGGCACTTGCAACCTGATCATGCACAACAAAGTGCTATACAAACCATACACCGCAAGAGTACATGAATGCTTCGATAAAGGCTATCTGAAAGAAAACCAGCTCCATTGGTGGATCCATGCTCCGTAGGCAGAGGTGTGACGGATAATTTTGAGGAAGTAGTGACAGAATTGATGGAAGAAAGAAAAATAATATCTAGAGGATAATCTTTCAGACTGCAGGTTGAATGCACTGTCTCTCCTCGGGAATTAGTCCACTAGAAACCTTACTTAAAAGATAATTCTGGTGAAACTAAATAGGATATTTTCTGGACGATAAATTCTTTCTTAGAAATCCTACAAAGGACTATGCAAAGTACATATAGTTAAGAAAGAGATTTGGTGCCCAGCCACATTAAAAAATATCCCAACCCAATAGTGTTTATTCAATTACAGCTCTGCCCCCAGGGTGTAGATTTTAATTACTAAAAACTATACAACCCAATTAAATATTACAAGAAAAATAACAACAGACTCTGTTATGTAAATTTTACAAAACTACAGATAGATTTTCAATATTTTTAAAATTTTACAACTATAAGCTCTGTTCACTAATCTATCAATGGTTTTGAAAAAATGTCAGAATTGATTTAACATCATGTGGACTGGATAGCTATTCTGTAGTGGTTCTGCTTGATATTTACACTACTCATCTGATATGCTGCTGAGTTTATGTTGTCTTGTTGCCAGAGGGTTCAATCTGTCCCCGCACTCCAGGACCAGTGTGGCAAGTAATTCTATTAGGGTTTCAGAGGATGACAGGGACTGCTTCCTTTATGTTGACTCAGGGCACATCACCAGCTGGGATGGATTAAGTCGGCCCTCGATAACACTGCTTATAGTTACTGGATAGACCCCGGACAGGACTCAGGTTGGGCCCTCCGGTAGGTCTCCTGGTATGACAACCTGGTAGGACTGGATTGACAAACAATTCTTCTTCTTCTTCCACGTTCGTTCTGAAAAGGACGTTGGTTGCGTTGTGTCTGTTTACGCCGTAGCTGTGATATCTGCACCTTTCGGTCGACACATCCGACTTCAGCACGGCATTTTTTGGGACCGGGTTTGCCTTCCCTCTGCGATCCCTACTCTCTCAGCCAGACTGCAGTGATGCAGCCTGTTTCCAGGACCGCCACGTGGAGGTGGAGTAGGGTCTTGGTCAGCTCTGGTTCGCTGACCCTGATGCAAGCAGTCAAGCTATGGGTCGCTGACTGCATTCTCTATTGCTGCATCTTTGGGTCCCACAAACAATTCAAGCTCCATTAGTAGTCTTGCCAGAGACATCATTTCCCATATATGCTGGACGCTAATCGTCCATCAGAAATAACATTAAAACATCATCCCTAATATCAACAATGTGCTATCTATTATCCATCTTAAATACTATGTCATAACTGATGCTATAAGCATACAGGTGGATCTCAACCTAAATCTGGCTTCCTGCTTGTTTACCGCA
Source organism: Oreohelix idahoensis (assembly GCA_024509875.1). Taxonomy (NCBI): domain Eukaryota; kingdom Metazoa; phylum Mollusca; class Gastropoda; order Stylommatophora; family Oreohelicidae; genus Oreohelix; species Oreohelix idahoensis. Next base: position 142,541 of record JAMPIV010012415.1, read on the forward strand.
GTGATTTCCAACCTATGGGCTGCTAGCTTCACAAACTGTGAAGTTTGGGGGCTCTGGTCATCAAAAGTTTGAAAACTGGTCTACCTTGTGCCCATAGAGAGGTCAAATCAATTTGGGGTCATTGGTACCAATGGTTTGAGAAACACTGGGATATAGTCTCCCATGCTGCCATAAAACATGTTGGGGTGTCCTTGCAGCCAAGGCTTGAGAAACACTGGGGTATAGTCTCCCATGCTGCCATAAAACATGTTGGGGGGTCCTTGCAGCCAAGGCTTGAGAACCACTGATTTACATTTTTGTTACTTGAGCAATAAATCTATTTGAGTGTGTTCCTGGTCTCAGCCTTGAGAACCATTGGCTCACAGTCAGTCAGATTATTACATTCATAACAATGGCTACAGTGCTGTTGCCAAACGTTACATAGTTCTATGTTTATGTTATAAGCAATTATATAACCTGATAGTATAATCACAGCACAGGGTACATGCATATAAACATATTAAAACATGACAAGAATAGTTCATAAATCAGTTCAGGATTACAATACGACAAGGATAAACATAGCTGAAACCATACAGTAGAAATCATTCAGTATTAAAACATGTACAAAATCAAGGGCATTAATTGCTGTCACAGTGAAGATGAATACATTTAGAACTTACTTGTCAACTAACAAAATGATAAAACTACGTTTATTGACGATAACACATCACAAGTATTATTCATTACAAGCATACATCTGCAATTAAATACATTTGAATCCATATAATATTCTCAGTCCGTGTCCAGTAAATGAATTAGTATAGACAGAACAGCATAGCTATATGCACGCGCGGTTGGGGATTCCAACAGCCGACAGTGAGCGTATGAGTCTGACGAATATAATATTATGGACTGGTTAATAATCTTTCCTTGAAGTCGGTTATATACTAACCTTGTTATCTTATTTGATTCACATAACTTTGGACTGACCCCGAGTCCCTACTTCGAAGTAAATATACATATATGCGGCAATACAATGCCCAACACTGGACGGATATAGGACGCGTCTTCACAGCTTGACGGTCAACGTAAAAAGGGTCTCGTATCTAAGTCACGGTGCGTGACCTATCAACGCTAACACGTCATAAATCTATCGTGTACATAGCGTTCAGTAGTCCGTGAATTCTTAACATCAAATTATATTAAATGCTGTGACCCTAGAAATAGCACACTGCCAACCATAGCAGACGACTTCAACAAAATACCGTAACACATGACAATAACGATACTGCTACCAGTTTGCTAGAATTGTAATTATTCCCAGGGGAAAACCCATGCTAAACTGCACAGCGGTCAGAAATTCATGGCTGAGTTAGAAAGGAATTTTCCAGTTCAACCAAAGATGGAACAACGAGCGAGGTATTTTATTGAAAAGAATACAGAAAAGAGCAACTGATTTAGACAAGTGGTCAAAAGCAGTAGAACAGAGAGCAACAAGAAAGCTCTCTATTATGAAGAAACTGGCTGGCACAAGTTGGGGGGCAAATACCAACATACTTAAAAAAGTCTATACAGGCACAGTCAAACCTGTACTTGAATATGGCATGTCAGCCTGGGCCACAGCATCTAAAACAAACACAGAATGTCTAGGGAAAGTGCAAAATTCAGGCCTTAGACTAATCACTGGAGGGATGAAGACTTCTCCAATCCAGGCAATGGAGCGATACACCAACATACGCTCTCTTGATGACAGACGTGAGGAAAAGGTATTCACTCACAGTGAGAAGCTTCTACGAATGCCAAGTCATCCAATGCATGCCAAACTCCATAGTGTGACAAAGAACAGGCTGAAAAGAACCAGCTTCCTAAACATCTCCAAACATCTGCATCGATGCCATGAAGACCTCCTCCCAAATCGATCTACTGAAATTGAAATGTTAATTGATTACGAGGAGCCAGACGACTGCCATGGAAATATATCTATCATCACAGAAGTCCCTGAAATAAAAAAGAAAGGCCACTTGACCCCTCAACAACTAAAAACTTTGGCTCAAGAAATGATTGAAGAAAAGTACAACCCGAAGGAGTGGACACATGCATACACAGATGGATCTGCTGAGGGGGCAGTAAAGAACGGTGGAGGAGGCATTTTTATAAGACTCCTAAATGAAAAGATCATCCGAAAGGCCTTCCCAACTGGAAAGATCTCCTCCAATTTTAGGGCAGAAGCTATGGCACTACTGCAAGCCCTGAAGATCCTCACCAGACCTGAACAGCAGCCACAAGCTAAGATAGTAATCTTCACTGACTGCAGATCATTACTTGAATCAATACAAAACACCAGAAATGATAACATGATGAATGAGATCAGATCTGAGCTTAACATCATCCAAAGGTCATCAACCATTGCCCTTCAGTGGTTACCTGTCCATTGTGGAATCGCTGGTAATGAGAAAGCAGATGCTCTATCAAGAAGTGGCAGTAAAATGGAACAATACAGCCACCCATTGCCCTATCGGGAAGCAAAAACCATCATCCACAACAAGTACAAAAACCAGTGGAAGGAGGAAGGGGATACATACAGCAGAGATGACCCAATACACCATCTAAACAGATACCAACAGACCACAATGTTCCGCCTGAGAACCGGCCACTGCAGATTACTTGGACATCTCTATCGCCTCAAGATATCCCACACAAATGAATGCCCATGTGGAACTGGTATCCAGACTCCAGAACACATTCTCCAGAACTGTCCAACCCATGATAAATTGCGACGTGCGACCTGGCCAAAAGGTGATGAGCTCCAGCAGAAGCTATGGGGCTGCCGCGCCGACCTGGAAAAGACTGTGGACTTCGTCATGGCGACAGGCCTGCAGATTTAGCATGACTACAAACCGAACGCAGAAGAAGAAGAAGAAGAAGACAAGTGGTTGACTTTCTAAACATAAGAAAGGAATGAGTGAACTCGTATGAGGATAGATGAAAGAAGAGAAAAGAAGGCGATTGCTTCGTCACAAGCGGAAAGGGAAGTAATGATGATTGTTATATTTTGACATGCGCCATAATATAACAGACAAACAATGTATCTAGGTTGAATGGGCGTGCCTCATCAAAACGAAGCTATATTTTATATTTAAAAAAATAAAAACTGACGATTTTTTCAAATTTTCTTTACACTTCTTGAGACTTTCTGGTCTGTCACGTTTTCTGTTACATATTTCTTAACATCACATAACGTGAACTGTAGTAGTAGTAGTGGTAGCAGTAGTAGTAGTAGTATTAGTAGTTGTTGGTGTAGTTGTAGTAGTAATAGTTATTGTTGTAGCCTGGGAATGATTTTTCAGTCACCTAGTAGACTATTTTCTATGTTTAAAAAATGCTCACATGACGTTCCGAAGGGTCTAGAAGGAAACAAAGAAAGTATAGACTTACTGCTTCCTAAGGCATCTTCTATGAGGCGACTAATATGAGGTTGTGTATGAGGCTGACAACCTCATCATTTAAAACAAATTACTACAAAAACAGCTGCTGCAGGAGCATATGAATGCTTTGTTGCAGGCTTCCTGCAAGGAGACGACCACCTGCAGGGATGGCTCCATGCCCCAGAGGGAGCAACAAAGATAACTGTTGATGATGATGTTAAGAAAATATGCTTTGAACTAACGAGGTCACATAGATTTCAAAAGCAACAGATGAATGCAGATAATGACGTGCTGAGTTTTCATAGAGGAATACGGACATGGCTACAAGCAACACTTTATGAAGACAATTTTGGATTATTAGATACTGTATTTCTTGCATCCCTCAATTTTCTCAACAGCCCCATTATATCTATTGTCTAAGTAAAACGTGCTGTAACGAACAATGAAAAAATCTCGCAATCTTTTCCGGAAAATACGAAAAATGCGTGCATTGCACAGTGCAAATTAAACTGAACATCCATTAAAAGAGCACGCAGGCCTTTCAGTTTGTCATTGATCATAGGTCACGACAAGTTTAACTACAAAGATACAATAAGTTTGAAATGTAAGGGGAAGGAATGAAATGAGAATTAGTACCTTCATCAAAAGAAGCAGAAAGAACACAACACGATTATTTCCGGTCATTTTTGGCTGGCTACTTGCTCTTATTACGTATAAATACTATAAGTCGGCGTATTTGCTAGCGTCAGTCCATGCACAATCAAACAACGCAAACAAGACACTTTTCCCCGCGCCGCTGCGTTGGCTAAATAACATCTCAGCCACGAATTAAAAGTTCTGCCTGGCTTTCACTTGAGCTCCCATTTAAAACTAGCACCTTAGCTACGTACGTGTAAGCCCTTACAGCTAACGCGAAACCGCTTTCTTCACAAAGAACTTCGTTTTCGAATGATTTTTCCCGTTTACTTTTTAAAGAAAATTAATAGTGTATAGGCTCGTACTGTTCTTTCGTTTCCTAATTTTTATCATTATTTCTTTTTATTGTGCTTCCTCCGCGTACTTGATCGGTGTGAATATAATGGGATATGAAGCTTTTATTTGTGTAAGAAGGTAGGACAGATTTCCGCATTAATAGGTCTAACAGGAATTAGCGTGAACTAACTACACATGTGTTTCATGCTATTCAAATTTCTGTCACGTTTTGTGTGAGAATGTGGATATGTCAGTGAATGAGAGACGGTATGTGTTTTATGTAGAGCCGGCCCGAAGACATTTTCCCCCCACCTGTTTACATTAACTTGAATTAACCCGAATTACGTCACATTAAATGCATTCCTATCTGACTTGCTTTTTGTAACTATTGTAGACGAACTTTTTAGATTTGTGCTAGTTTGAATTCGGTGTGGTTTAGAATCTACAATGTGCAGCAACGGTGTAACGATTTCGAAAGATCGCATATGTTTAAACATATTTATTTATTCGGGAGATGGCACATTGTGTGTGGCGCGTCCAGTAATATCTTGATTTCGTGTAGAAAACGTGCATATTTATATTAATTTTATTATTCTTACAATTTCTCTCATCGCTCTTTATGGGGCATGGGGCTGAAAACATACCTTTATGTGTGTGTAATATTTTATTTACTGTTTACAGGCCTCGGGTTTCCCTTCTTTATATGTTTCCAGTTTCATGTACAACCTCATATTAGTGGTCTCATATGACATGACTTAATAGTTCTATTCAGTCTTTCTCTCCTCATAACCCCCGTGAGCTTCACGGGATAAGACCCCGGGAAGGTCCCGGGGTAAGAGAAGACATACTATGTAGAAAAATGTGCATCATTATCTTCTGTCAGCTCGTGAAGGAGCTTAGGCCTTCAACAAACTTATGCCAAGTAATGTCTTGTGCCATCCGCTCAAGGCATTTCCATGTCTTATTATAACATGCTTTTATTTATCTTGCTTTATTTCTCCCCCTTCGTCAATAACTCTTGATTGTTTTCGCTTCTTCTACTTGGATTATGACGATAACGTTTATTCAGCCGTATCACTGTGCTGAGTTTTGCAGCATGGAATAAATGACCCCCGCTCCTGTCTTTTCTTTGTCTTGATACTATCACTTTCGTTTCTCAAATGTACTGTAGTACAAGCTGCAGGAACGAATATCATTTCCTGTCTGCCTCATACGCTGCAGTAATGCATCTTTCATAAGACGTACGCTTTTCTTATTATCCGATTTAATTTCAGCCTCACGGGGTTTCACTTTATGGTTTGTTTATATCTTAGTGTACCTGGCATACGGAAATGAGTCATGGGCGACTAGTAGACACGCAGGAAAATCCCCGGATACCATATGAATGTGGTTTTACAGAAGAATTACTATGTACAGCTAAAGAGAGTAATGAGGATGTTCTGACAAAGACCAGTGCGCAAAGGAAGCCTATTACTCACTTTAGAAGGAAGGAGCGGACTTTCTTTGTACGTGTGATTAAAAGGAAAACTGAATCTGATATTGTGACATTAGTTACGATTGAAGGAAAAAGGGATAGAGAACGACAAGGAAAGAAGACACAGGTTAACATCGTGGTATAGAAAGAAGTCGACAATACATTTGATACGCAGCACGGGGGACACGATGTTGTGGAGAGACATGATCACTTATGCCAGCTTTCCTAGAAATTTGAGAAGTACATTAAGAATTTAAATACTGATATTATACGAGGGACATGTGACTAGATAAACTTATTAGGTTCACTATGGCTTGCCTCATAGGCTCAATTTTTTTTATCTGTACTCGCCATTGTTTTTTATTTATTTTTTTTTTAATTCCAAAGAAATGGGAGAAGAGTGAAATAGCACTAGAAGACTTGCCTCCGCTCATCCACTATCTCGGCTTAGAGTCTGCCCTGTTCAACCAAAGTTTGGTTATAGTTAGGGCACTCAGTGTAACTTAGTTTTTCTTTTTGGGTTTTATTTGCACTATGGTATTATTTATATGACATTTTATTTGGTGTGGGCTATATAAATCATAAATTATCGCTTCTTTCTTTCTTGACTACTGACAGTATATTCATTGCATAAATAGGTACTTTTATGTAATTTTTATTTGTCCATGTTTGCTTTTCTTGTCTTTAATAGTGTACCCTTATTAGATAATTGCCTTATCGGTAACGTTAGTCCCATCTTTTCTCACCACCTTTTCATGGCGCACTCCGGCCTTCTTCTTCTTCTTCCGTCCTTAGCCACCGACCGTCAAAGCAGTCAGTGGCCATTACGCCTAGTGGCGTCTTAGGGCAACAGCAGATAGGTTTTCTTTGCCATTGTTTCCCATCACGCCTAGAGGCGTCTTTAGGACAACGGCAAATCAACCCATTTGCTGTTGTTTCCGTAATCGAAGTGACTGGCAAATGGGTGATCAGCCCGTTGTGGCACTCCGGCCTGGGGAACTAAATTACACGCCAGTTGAAACAACGCGTATTTCTTCCCAATAAACTTCAATGCGTGGGATGTTTTTTTAAACAAATATTCATGCTTCTGTTGCTTGTCGGTGACAAAATTTCTGGAATTTCGCCCCATTTATTTTATGCAGTGTAGGTAAGTACAAAAAAAATTTCTTCATATCTTTTTGTAGCAAATGAAGCCCAATTGCTCATCATAGACGAAGCTTTTATGCTTTCGCGCCACTGTTTCTGTGTGTCCATACTTCTGAACCTAAATGGAATTGAACGAAATGACCATGGGAGAATGTAATGCCCTTTGTCAGGGCATGCAGTAGAAGAAGCATAGCATAGTTATTTCCCGCCATAATATGGCGGGTGACTTACTATTTTCTTCTTGTTAATTACTGCGGGATTTTTTAAATCCTATTTTAAACTTTGTTTCTTCTCGCCGTATTTTGCAGATAACTTTATAACGACATAGGTTCCCGCACTTTCCCGCGTCTTAAACTAGCGAGAGCAGTGTCCTGGACTAGCCAGGTCTGGTGGGAAACTCACTAGCGATGTACTGAGCAGATCTAGCCCGCAATGCCAAAACTAAAGAACGATCATTATAGCTGATGATAAATGTCATTGACCGGAAACAGGCTAAAGCAGTGTCTAATAAATGTATAAAAACGTTAAAAGTAGTCCCATAGCAGGTACTGTCGTAGGGGAGTTAAGTGTTAGAGACTACATTATACAAGGTCTAGTATCGAAAGATGTGGTGACCAGTTCTCTTCTTCGCTGCTCTGTCAATGACTGGATATTATAAATGTATGCTATTATTTTACCTTGATAATGTATGCTTAAATAATGCTCAAAATACATGTGCGATTGAAAGGATACATTATGCAAGTGTTGCGTGATAAATTCTCGCAACATCGTTTTATTACAATATCTATTTTATAACGCAAGGGCAACAACTGCTTGAAATTTATAGTCACTTTTCTCGGTAAGCATTTGTCTTCCCGCGTTGGTATTGAATGCAGTTAAGTTTTGAGCTGTGGTCTTTTTGCGCTGGACTGCGCATGATTTTCCCAGCTCACATGTCGCTGTATTGTACTGAATCGGTTGATGCATGTCCCAAGGACCATTACTTGCTACTTTGTTAAATGAACTAGGTTTGGAAAACCTTTATTATCTAGAGGATATTTTTGAGGACATTATTTATACTTCGGCAGACGTGTCTGTCTTGCTGAAGTCAGACTAAGGAGAGTGAACTGATCTCATACATCTGGTTATCTCCTGGCTGTTATAGAAAAGGATGGAGTTTTTCACCTGACTATATTTACAGCACTATGAAATATAACATGCATCTGACTCATCATTGTAATGCTGTCTACCGTCTATTGCTGTATTGAATGTTGCTGTGATAATGACTGTTTGATGTGCCTACATATTCGCGTAACCATTTTGTCACTGTGGCGTCCACAATAAATAATGAAGAAAAACGTCAACGGCTGTTACAAGAATCATTGACTTTATACGTCGTGAGTTTACTGACGTCCTATGTGGATTGCCCTGTTATTTTTGTATGAACATTGTTTTGACTGAACACATCTGCACACTACACAAAACCAGACCTGCGGATACCATCCATCATCATATGGCATCACGCATCATTTGGTGGCCATAAGCTGGTTTGATTCTGGTACCAGCAAACACGGGGTCCCTTACCCACTTCATTTTCCACAAGAATTCATCAGCATCCTTCAAGAAATTAACATTCTTCAATACAGTCAACATCTTCAAAATTTTCAAAGTACTCGGCGTTGCCCGGTAAAAGTCAAAATTTCAACTTTTTGACGGAAACAAGAATTTGACAGTACCCGGCGTTGTTACATGTTGCCGGATAACTCGGACTGCTGTTATCTTTTACGCAAGTCAAGCAAGTTGCTGCTGTCAAGGTTCCAGTGCTGTCGTTTTTGTGAAGGTCAAGTGCCGGTTGAAACGGGTTGTTTTCTGAAGAAGGCCAAGTACCGATTTCCATCAACTTACTTTTGGATTAGAAGGTCAAGTGCCGAAACAACTCAACACACAGTATTTCAGAAGCTCTTGTACCATCGTGTTAGCAGTGGAAGCAGTTCAGATGTGCCATCATCGTTGGAGCTCGCTCTTTAGGACGTTGATTGACATCCGTTTTTTCTGCTGTTCTACGATTGGAAGCCTATAAGTTAAGTGGCCTGTTTGTATGTAAACTGTGCCCTTATACTTCTGCTGAGTCTTCTGTGTATCATCTCATTCTATATGTTATATGTCTATATGTTATTTGTATATTTATATGTTTATATTTCAGCGGGTTCTCGGTTGGGTGGTGTCTCCGTTAGATTATGCCACGTCATAGAGGTCGTCTATTGTGAGCGTTTTCTGTAGGGTTTGCAAATTTCGATACTGGAATTTGCTAAGCGACTTCTGTTGCTATTTATGTTAGCTGTGATGACATGTTTTAATATTGTTTTCGTTATTATTTCGCATTCTTTAGTTTTGTTTTGATTTGTTTGTATTTGTTAGCCTACTCTTGTCTATAATTTAGTTTCATACAACATTTTTGTTTATACACTGTGGTGTCATGTATTTTGTTTAATTATAGCGCAGATATCGTCACATTTTTTGTGATATTTCATTAATTTCTGCTTTATTTTTAGTTGATTTCTGCGAACGTTTTTGTATTGTTGCTGATCTTTGTTATTGTTTACATTGTTATTGTTTACATTGTTTGCATTGTTTACATTTCAATGTTTACATTCTGCATGTGTTTACATAGTCATTGTTTACAGTTATAGTAATTAGTTAATGGGCTATGCTAATGCACTGTTACTACTACACTGATGATAAATGAATGATGAATAGTGTCGTGCACTATTGAATGAGAAGTGCACTTATGATCAAGAATTGAGTGCTGATATTTCATATACAAGTTCTTTGATTGGAGACTTGTTTCCCACAGAGACTGGGATAATATAAGGTGATGTGAATATACAAGTGCTTAATTAAGACTTGTTACACTTAGGTTTGAAATAAATTAGTTAATTATTTCAGGTTTTGGACGCATATGTTAGACAACATGTCTACATTTGAGCACTTTATTGAGCAGGGTAAATTGCTTGGGAAGACTGGTGATAAGTTAGAAGAATTTGCAACTGCTCGATATGATAAAGCAATGGAAGCTGAACAAAAGAAACTGCAGATGCAGTTGGATGAAAAAAGATTCCAAATGGAAATGGAAAAACAAAAAAGGGAATCAGAAGCTGAGGAGAGAAAACTGCAGCTACAGCTAGAAGCTGAAAGACTTCAAAAAGAGGCTGAGAATAAAAGACTTGAAAAAGAGGCTGAAAATAAAAGACTTGAAAAAGAAGCTGAAAATGAAAGACTTCAAAAAGAGGCTCAGGCTGAGGAAAGAAGATTACAGAGAGAGTCTGATGAGAGGAAAGAGGAAGCAAAAATGGAACATGAAGAAAAGGTCTTAGCTTTAGAGTTGGAAAAATTGAAATTGATGAACATGAGTAATGGTAATGATTCAAACAAGGGTTCATCTTCTGGTAAGGCTAATAATGATACTTTTAAGATTAAGTTACCAACTTTTAGTCCTTCCAGTGATGACATAATGTTCTATCTGGACAGATTTGAACAAGCATGTACAGCTCATAACATAGACAAAGCAAAATATGTTTATCAGTTATCAGGGATACTGACAGGTAAAGCTCTAAGTATATTAAATATGGTGGATGAACCTGACAAGAACAATTATGAGGTTGTCAGGGCCGCTTTGTTAAAGAAATATCAGCTTAACGAAGACGGCTATCGTCTACAATTTAAAAACATGTACCTGAAAATGGAGTTGAATTCTCCGAGTTTATTGCAAGAATACGCATTACTTTCTCACGATGGGTTGAACTATCTAAGACGGAAAAAACTTATGAAGGACTTATGGACTTAATACTTAGAGACAAAGTCATGTCGTCTGTCAAAGAGTCTTTCCTTGCTTTCCTTCATGAACGTAAACCTAAAACAATAAAAGAAATGGAAGATTTCTGTTGCCAATACGTAACTGCGCACCCACACATAACCATGGGTAACTCTAAGGTGAAAGAAGGTTTACCAGTTGCTTCGGCAGCTCCGTATGGCCAAAACTTTGCTCGTAGATTCCAACAAAATTTTGATAGAAAGAGTAGCGGTAATTTCTGTCAAAATCATGGAAATCAATTTCATGGTGATTCTTCTTCGAAGAATTGGAGACAACCTGATAGTGGTCGTTACTATCACCCTAATAATTATAAGCATTTCAAAAGCGGATATGGTAATAGAGGTTATTCCTGCCGAAGACCTCAGAACCAAACAAATAGATGTTCGCATCAATGTGAACATGATAGTAATCGTGGAAACTGGAATTCGAACCAGGATAACAATTACAATAGAGACAATAATAACTGCAGAGATAATAATAACTCTGATAACTTCAGAGGTAATAATAGTCGGGGTAGATCTCAACACAAAAAAAAGAGATATCAGCAGGCTAATGCTGTACAACAGGAAACTGAGGGAGCCTGTAATCATGTTGTTGATAGTAAAAACTTTGACGCTGTCACTGGTTCTGCTTTTGACTTTGAGAGAGCAAACAAATGCCCCCAATGCAGTACTTTATTCGAACCGGGTACCATAACTACTTTGAGTTGTGGTCACCCACTTCCGCTCTTCTGCTGCTGTTGCGCATGACGGGAGGGGTTCTTTAATTCTACATAAGGGTCTTGTTAATGATACTCCGGTCTCACTACTTTTCGATTCCGGATGCACCACTATTGGTGTTAGACAATCGCTTGTAGATCCATCTTGTGCTAAAGGAAGGGTTATTAAATGTGTCACATTTGGCGGCACTCTAGAAAAATATCCTACTGCTGTAATTCGCATTGCCACTCCTTTCTTTACTGGAGATGTGCATGCTGTCTCTTACCTAATCCTATTGCGGACCTTATTATTGGTCGTATTCACGGAGTTAGGGAGTGTACCCCACAGCAGATTGCTGCTTGGGAAGATAATAACATGCAAGCTACAAATGCAGTAGTTACAAGAGCACAAGCTCTACAAACACCCGAAACTTCACTGTATAGTGATAATGAAGTTGATAGCCAAGATAGTCACTTAGTAATCACTCGTGACTCTTTCATAAAATTGCAAGAAGAAGATCCTTCTTTAAAAAATTCTTCGTTCTTGCGAAGAAAGGTGATCCGAATCAGGATACAAATAGAAAATCTTGGATTGCAATGAGAAACGGCGTACTTGTACGTATGGTACAAGATTCGACTACGTCGGCACATTCGCAAATTCTTGTTCCCAAGAGCATGAGAGTGCAAATATTACAACATGCTCATGACTCGCAATGTGCTGGACATATGGGTTTTTCCCGTACGAAGTCGAGAGTCCTTGCGGCTTTCTTTTGGCCTTTTGTCAATAAGGACATTCGTATTTACTGCCGATCATGCAAGGTATGTCAGGAGGTCAAATCTAGAGGACCACGACATGCTGCGCCTATCCAGGCTGCTGAAATTCCTATTCGGCCGTTTCAGAAAATGGCCATAGATATTATTGGCCCTTTTAAGGTCAAGTCGGCCAGAGGACATCAGTTTATCCTTACATGTGTCGATATGTGCACACGTTGGCCAGAGGCTATTCCTCTTAAGAGCATATCTACTACAGATATCGCAGATGCTCTTTGGTTGATATTTTCTCGCTTGGGGTTCCCCAGAGAAATATTGTCAGACCATGGCACTCAACTCATATCTGACACTATGTCACAGGTAATGTCTACCTTACATATTGAACGATCTCTCAGTAGTATCTACCATCCTATGTCTAATGGGTAGTTGAGCGTCTGAATAGAACGCTCAAGACTTTGCTTGGTAAGATAACTGAAGATCATCCTCAAGATTGGGACAGGGTTTTACCCGCGGCTCTCTTTGCTATAGAGAAGTCCCTAATGAACACACAGGATTTTCTCCCTTCGAACTTGTCTTTGGCGCGCGTCCACGCGGCCCTATGTCTTTATTACACGATCTCATCACTGCCGATGATATTAGCGATGAAACTCAATCCTCATATGAGTATGTCATTGCTCTTAGACAAAAGATCATTGAGGCATGTAAGCTAGCAACTGCTTCATCAGAAATTGCTAAAGAGAAGGCAAGACAGTTTGCTAACAAGAATAGATGTCTACGACAACTTTGTCCAGGTGACAAAGCATTCGTCCTACTCCCCAGTAGGGAAAATAGACTTCTTATTGCATGGAAAGGTCCTTATGCAATAGTCTCTCGGATTTCCGATGTTGACTATGTGGTCGATATTGATGGAAAGCATAAAACTTTCCACATAAACATGCTTTCGGAATTTCACGAACGTCCGGACTATTTGCTGCCTATTTTCCAGGCAACGGATGATGCTCCTGCACCTCACGGTCATTATTCATCCCTGTCTGTCATACAGGATGAGGAATCTACCTTCTCTGATGTTAATCTCCCCCTTCCAGTGGTTCCATTACATTCTACGGAATCTTGGAAAAACGTTTCTGTTTCTCCTAATCTTTCTGGTGACGAACATCGACAAGTCTCGTCGATGTTACAAACATTTCAGGATGTTCTCACTGACATTCCTGGACACACAGATGTCATAGAACATGACATAATTCTTACCGACAATAATCCAATTAGGGTTAGGCCTTATCCTATTCCTATACACTTTCAGTCGCAAGTGGAAAAGGAATTGGATGAAATGATTCAATTAAATATAATTGAACCATCGACTTCACCATATTCTTCTTCCATGGTTATTGTCCGGAAGAAGGATAAGAACATACGAATTTGTGTTGATTATCGCAAATTGAATCAGGTCACAAAGTTCGATGCTGAACCGATGCCTTTGTTAGAAGATCTACTGATTAGACTTACTAATTCTAGATTCTTCACTAAACTTGACTTGTCTAAAGGTTATTGGCAAGTGCCTTTAGCAGAGCATGCCAAACCTCTTACTGCTTTTTCTACACCTAGGGGTCTATTTCAATGGATGTTATGCCTTTTGGTCTCATGAACGCCCCTGCCACTTTCGTTCGCATGATGCGTCGAATTCTGTCACATCGTTCGGATGTCATCGCATACTTAGATGACATCTGTCTCTTCAGTGATACCTGGGAAGATCACTATTTAGGGTTATATGACTTACTGTCCACTCTACGTGAGAATAATTTGACAGCAAAACCTTCTAAAGCTTTTGTTGGTTTTGGTGAAATCTCTTTCCTGGGTCATCGTGTTGGACATGGTCTCTTGAAGACAGAAGACCACAATACTTCCAAAATACTGAACATCTCTGTTCCTAAAACGAAGAAACAAGTTAGGAGTCTCTTAGGTTTAATTCAATTTTATGGGAGATTTATTCCAAATTTATCTTCGATCATGGCACCTCTATCAACATTGTTGAAGAAAGGTTCGCCTAATCTGGTCCGTTGGTCTGAAGAATGCCAATCTTCACTAGACCAAATCAAGAATATATTTTCTTCTCCTCCCATCTTAAGATTACCTACTCTTGATAGGACTTTTGTTCTTCGGAGTGATGCTTCATCCACTGGGATTGGAGCAGCACTGATGCAAGAATATGCAAATACTCTGCATCCTGTTATGTACATTTCTAGAAAACTAAATGCGGCAGAGAGGAACTACTCGGTTTTAGACCGTGAGTTGTTAGCGATGGTTTGGTCAATTCTAAAGCTACAAAGATTCCTCCTGGGCGCACATTTCATTCTAGAGACTGATCAGAAAGCTCTTACAGCTATTCAGACTAAGAATTTGAAGAGTTCGAGATCCACTCGATATGCTATAGCTCTTCAGCCTTTTCACTTCACGGTACGAGCTATCCGTGGTGCGGATAATGTGATGGCTGACATTTTGTCTAGATGCCCACATGACTCCAACTAATACTTCTGTCCTATATTTCCATATATTACAGAGTCATAACACACCTATATTTCTACCATAGATTAGCACATCTGTACTTACTTTATATGTACACACTATCGTGCTTTGTTGTCATCTTCTTCTGTTCGTTTTTTACAGAATGAAGAGAGGAGGTACATGAGTATGTTAATATAAGGGCCTTAGTTTACTTAAACAGCCACAAGCTTATTAATAATGCTTATTGTACTGCTTATGAAGCAAGTAGATCTTATTATATTCGCATTAATAATTGCTGGTGTACTTTCTCAGAATATCATTGTTGAGCTGAGGACTTCCTTTACTAGTATCAAGCATGCCGAGTTCTACATTGTGTACTTACCCTCGGAATACCAGAGCATATGTCCTGGATCGTCATGTAGTTTAACTTTACTATGTACTTATGTCATTACATGTCAAAGAATGTACTATTTAAATTTTCCTATCAGATTTGTACATCCATTTTTAAAGACAATATTAGAGTATGCTGTTTAATGATGATTATGGTAACTTGCATACGTATATTGTGTTTACATGCTAACGTGATGTGTGTTGGTGACACCTCCCCGATGTGAATATTTTTTGAGACATATTTATTTTTCTGTTGAGGTATATCCTCACCAGACACTCTATATTTAGCCTCATGTTAGGCAATTTAATTAATTATCAGCGCATAATTCGTGCGTTTTGAGCCGCTTATCGCATGCTCTTTGATATTTAAAAAAAAAAAATATGTTCCACTTTTTTTTTTTATCGGGAGGAGGTGGTGATATGTTGCGTGATAAATTCTCGCAACATCGTTTTATTACAATATCTATTTTATAACGCAAGGGCAACAACTGCTTGAAATTTATAGTCACTTTTCTCGGTAAGCATTTGTCTTCCCGCGTTGGTATTGAATGCAGTTAAGTTTTAAGCTGTGGTCTTTTTGCGCTGGACTGCGCATGACTGGTCTTGTTTTTTGGTCGATCGGTTTCCGCCCACCACTAGTGGAGTGAGCGATTTGAATGGCGAAAGAGATGCCTCGTTGAAGAGGGGATCTCCGCTATTTTTTTGTTCTGTCAGGGATGTGTAGTCCTCTTAATGGATATTTCGTTTATTCGAGATAATACCTCTAGTGTTTCCCACATGTCGGGAGGCGTGATATTTCTGTGTATTTCCTGAAGGCAAGGTAAATTGACTTTTCATTAACTCTATCGATTTTGGGTCGTGAGCGATTTCGATTCATAGCCTGTCTTCGAAAGTCGTCGTCACGAGATGTTTTCCCAGCTCACATGTCGCTGTATTGTACTGCATCGGTTGATGCATGTCCCAAGGACCATTACTTGCTACTTTGTTAAATGAACTAGGTTTGGAAAACCTTTATTATCTAGAGGATATTTTTGAGGACATTATTTATACTTCGGCAGACGTGTCTGTCTTGCTGAAGTCAGACTAAGGAGAGTGAACTGATCTCATACATCTGGTTATCTCCTGGCTGTTATAGAAAAGGATGGAGTTTTTTCACCTGACTATATTTACAGCACTATGAAATATAACATGCATCTGACTCATCATTGTAATGCTGTCTACCGTCTATTGCTGTATTGAATGTTGCTGTGATAATGACTGTTTGATGTGCCTACATATTCGCGTAACCATTTTGTCACTGTGGCGTCCACAATAAATAATGAAGAAAAACGTCAACGGCTGTTACAAGAATCATTGACTTTATACGTCGTGAGTTTACTGACGTCCTATGTGGATTGCCCTGTTATTTTTGTATGAACATTGTTTGACTGAACACATCTACACACTACACAAAACCAGACATGCGGATACCATCCATCATCATATGGCATCACGCATCAGCAAGATGTTAGAGAGAGGAAGGGCAGAATGTAAGACGGGCCAGCGTGCCAAATTCTTAACCCTTTGAAAATAAAGTTCGTTCGTTCGTTCCTTAACTCAAGAGCGAAGTCAGGTACCCATTTACAGGTTGGTATACTGGAGCTTGTCGATACCGTGAATCTAACCCGGCATCTTTGCCGCGAGAGACCAGCGCTCTAACTACTCAGTGGGACTCTCAATGTAGAGCTGATGACAAACAGCTGGATGATTTGAGCTTGCTGAGACCTTGCCCTTGATTCTATAATCCAAACCTGATGCAGCAGGTCAGAGTGACAATTCCGGATAAGAGGTCACCGTGGCCGTGTCTGAAAATCCACATAGACAAGACAAATGTCATTTGAGTAAATAATACACGCTTTAAAAAAATAAACTTTTGGCCAGGTGCGCTACGTTTAACCTAGACACAGTATCCGTTGGTTATAATAGGACGCATACCCAAATAGAAAAGACCTTGACGTCTGTTTCAGTTATATGTCAAATACTACACATGATAGCCAGACTGCACGTGGAGAAAAACCTCTACAGGGTGTAACCGTTATATTTATCTTGGCAGCAACATAGACGAAGGAACAGTGATATCCAAATATGGATACAGGTGGCGGGAAGTGCTTTTGCTGCATTGAGAAACTAATATGGACATCGAATGAGGTACCAAGTACAGTACTTAAAAACTAATCCGCTGAAACGATAAAACAATTCTTATATGGCCCTATAACATGAAGGACAGTATGACCTATAACATGGAGGACAGTATGACCTATAAGCAAACATTTATCCTCATTATCATCGACTTTATTTTTTACTCCTAATGGAGCATGGAGCCAGCACTGTAAGGTGAAAGCACTAATTCTTACAGCGTTGGTTTCGTCAGTAATTAGTGTTACAGAATGAGGTTGACCGCCTCATGCGCAACTTCATAATGGCGAGGCAGTACTCGTTCAACCCCACCATAAGGTAGCTATATTATGACCTGCATCTAAACAACATGCGACCTTGTGGGATGAAATTAATGACCTCATAAACAACGAATTCACCTTCGCCATGGCCTTGCCAGTATTGCTAACTTTTTTCCGTAACTATTGATAAAGTCACCACCTTCGGCGTCCCAGTCAGTTTTTGTTTAAATTAAATAATAAACCATTTTAAGTTAATAGCAGCAGGAACTCTTAAGTCCATTGTAGTCTCTGAGGGGTGTCTGAAGTCTTAAGTCCATAGAAGTCTCTGAGGAGTGTCTTAAGTCCATAGAAGTCTCTGAGGGGTGTCTGAAGTCTTAAGTCCATAGAAGTCTCTGAGGGGTGTCTGAAGTCTCAAGTCCATAGAAGTCTCTGAGGGGTGTCTGAAGTCTTAAGTCCATAGAAGTCTCTGAGGGGTGTCTTAAGTCCATAGAAGTCTCTGAGGGGTGTCTGAAGTCTTAAGTCCATAGAAGTCTCTGAGGGGTGTCTGAAGTCTTAAGTCCATAGAAGTCTCTGAGGGGTGTCTTAAGTCCATTGTAGTCTCTGAGGGGTGTCTGAAGTCTTAAGTCCATTGTAGTCTCTGAGGGGTGTCTGAAGTCTTAAGTCCATTGTAGTCTCTGAGGGGTGTCTGAAGTCTTAAGTCCATTGTAGTCTCTGAGGGGTGTCTGAAGTCTTAAGTCCATAGAAGTCTCTGAGGGGTGTCTGAAGTCTTAAGTCCATTGTAGTCTCTGAGGGGTGTCTGAAGTCTTAAGTCCATTGTAGTCTCTGAGGGGTGTCTGAAGTCTAAGTCCATAGTAGTCTCTGAGGGGTGTCTGAAGTCTTAAGTCCATAGAAGTCTCTGAGGGGTGTCTGAAGAAAGATAGAAAGAATAGGACTACTGGACCCTCAGGCATGTCGTACATGGCTTCTAACCAGAGGTTATGTATGTGACTGGCAACCTCATCATGTTAAACACATTTCCACATAAACCACCGCTGAAAGAGCATGAAACTATTTAGTACAGGCTTCCTGTACTTGGTCTAGCTACAGTGGTGGCTCCATGCTCCGTAAGGTGCGCAAAGGAAGATGACGAGGACGCTCTCGTAAGACAGAAAAAATTAGGACACTGGACAGCAGAAGATTAACAGAAATGATAGGTTCACTGGGGAATCGAATGCGTGGAGGCATGTTGTTGTTTTCGTCTACTAGATTGCTGTAATACCCTGTTCAACCAAAACCCATTGAAGGGTTACAAACGGTTATATTGGGGTATATAGTGTGTTGGTATCTTCGCTGGTATCACTTTCCTAGTCCTGAAAAGGACTGGTCCTAAAAAGGACCGCTAGCTGGCTGTCTGGTTATCTCTTCGTTGCTTGTCTGTCGTGGCGTGTTCATGGTGTTCATTTCCTGCCTTCCTATCTGTCTTGTGTCGTTTTGTGGGACCCCAAGATGCAGCAATAGTGAATGCAGTCAGCGACCCATAGCTTGACTGCTTGCATCAGGACCAGCGAAACAGAGCTGGTCAAGACCGTACTCCACCTCCACGTGGTGGTCCTGGAAACAGCCTGCAGCAGGGCAGTCTGGCTGAGCGAGTACGGATCGAAGAGGGAAGGCAAACCCGGTCCAAAAAAATGCCGTGCTGAAGTCGGATGTGTCGACCGAAAGGTGCAGATATCACAGCTTAGGCGTAAACAGACACAACGCAACCACCGTCCTTTTCAGGGCGAACGAGGAAGAAGAAGAGGAAGAAGAAGAAGAAGTGTCGTTTTGTTAGTTTTTGCTTTCCTAGTTTCTGTTTCTCTTGTCTTCCTGCTTTCCTGTATCTGTAGTAGTGCTTTTTCTATTATTGCTGGTAGAAGTTTTTCAAGTGTTTCTTCGATGACTTCTTCGTCTGATTGTTCGTTTGTTTTGGTCGCTCTTGTGTTTGATGTCATTTCCTCAATGGCTCTTCGCTCTGTTTCGATTCTCTTGAGGATTTTTGAGTTTTCTTCCGTCAGTTCTGTCAGCCTCTTTACATCTGCTTCTATTTGCTGCTTAATGCTTTTCATGTCTTTCATCATTTCTCTGATGTTTTGTATTTCTATTACGTCTTCACCGCTGTCCTTTTCGTCTTCGGGAGCCTGCTTGCTTCTGTTTTCGACCTGGAGTTTATTTTTCAATTGTTTGACTTCAGCGGTCAGCTGGTGTACCTGTCGTCTGTCAATCGTGCGTTGTTTTTTCTGCAACATCCGCAGCCACTCTGTGTTTTGCCTCCTTGAAGGGGATGTTTTTGGAGACCGCTTCCTTCAGGATGCTCTTTGTTTCCTGGAACATCGGGCAGCCTCGGTATCTAGCCCCGTGGTTTCCGAGGCAGTTTGCACAGGTGCGGTTTGAGTTTATTGCTTTGTAGTTGGGGTCCTCCTTCGCCTTTGGGCAGTCGCGATATAGGTGGCCACCCGCACAATATCGGCAGACTGCGTCCCTCCTGCATGTTTTCTTGGTGTGTGAAAACTGCTGGCAGTTAGAGCACTGCATCACCGGAGGGATGTAGGCTTCTGTCTTTTTTGTTGTTGCTTGGAGCGTCAGTCTCTCAGGTCTTGTTGATCCTTCTACCGTAACTATCATCAGATTGGTATCTTTCTTTGCCCACGTTTTTAGCCTTTCGACCTGTGTGATTTTTAGATTTGCGTTTTCAGCCTGAAGGTGTCTGTGGACCTCGGCTTCGGAACATCTGGTATCCACCCCTCTGATGACCAACTTCTTTGTTGTTTTGTACATTTCCAGCACCACTTTTATTTGGTGGGGCAACTGGACTTCTTTTGGGTTAGATTCCAGTTCGGTCATCAGTGAAGTGGTTGTTGTATTGCTGTTGAGCGAAAGCACGACTCCCTTTTCGTGCCTCCGTACTTTAGAGATGCCTCTCCTGCCAGTTATTGACTCGAGGATGCATATCAATTTGTCATCTGGTAGGGCCCTGAGTGAAGCCTCACCTCCCGACATCTGCGTGATCTTAACGCACCTCTCTATCGCATCTGTGCCGCCGGCATCGTGTGTTGGTGTCTTCGGTGTTTGTCGTAGCTTCTCTGTGGTAGAAAGGGTTTCTGCTGACGATCTTGGTTCGTGTGGTGGTGGTCCCTCGGCTTTAGGCTCCTGTTTTCTTTTCTCTTTCCTTTCCAGCGTCTGTTCTATCCCCTGTATCAGTCTCTTCACCCTCTCACGCTCAGGGCCACCACCTACGCACAATGCCTTAGTACTCGTATAAACAGATGTGGAAGTGAACCTCTGTCTGTGAGGTTTAATTACACCCTCATTGACTCTTGAAACCATCCACACACTTCCAGGGATTCCCACATGTGGTGAAACTTGTTGAGAACCCAGCATTTCACACTAATCTTGGAGGATTCACTTGAGCCCCAGACGTACCCTGGCTTTGACCTGGTTGGCTGCATGCAGGAGGATCTCGCCATGGACCCCATGATGGGCAGGGGGAGCTGAGAAGTGGCTCTGTGTAGGACGTGACCATTTATTGGGAGAGCACAGAACCAGAACATAGTATTTAGCTGTTTTTGGAGAGCCCCCTTGGATGGCGAGGAATTCACAGTATGGCACGCGCTTCTTCCTCCTAGCTTGGGACCAGATGTGATGATATTTTAAAGGCACGCCAAGCTGGAGAAGCTAGAGGTCATGACTTCAACTTAATAGATTTCGGAATGGCAGAATAGCCACAAGAAGAGCCTAGACCTACAGTGTAGATAATACCAAGGACTCTTCAACTTGGTATTGGCTGCTAAGAGCAAGAAGCTCAGCAGCATTAGTTAAGCAACAACAATAAAACAACTGAGGAATCGAAGAGCGAACCATTCTAACGGCACCATCGCCTCGCTGCAAGAGTAAATCGTGAAGGGACGCACGGTCAACTAAGCAGCAGCCCCCCCCCCCCCCCCCCCCAAAAAAAGAATAAAGTGCTTCATTGACTGCAATCATTCTCACGATACTACCCGCAACTATGGAATATAGGACCCTGAAACAACTCGGACATTTATAAACTCAATTACCTATATAACTTTCCAGTTACAAAGGTTCATACACATAGTTTGGCAAACAGCTGATTAAGTCCTTAAAGCCCAGCACACCACATATAACTGTACATTACAATTTATAACAAAATGCACTAAAACCTATTTGGTCATATATTTATTTCATAAGTGAGCAAATGGTTCCCAGGTTTATTTTTAAAGAACAAAGGTTTCATTCTAAAATAAAACATTCTCTCTTAAAACCAAAAACAAAGTATACAATTTATCATTCTAGTATAAATCTTCTTGAATAAGAAATGTTACAGTTGGTTTTATGGTTTTAAGAGAACGTTTATTTTAAAATTATACCTTTTATAAACCGACTATAAATGGGTATATTACTCTGCTCTTGAGTTAGATACGGCAGATCACAAACTGAAACCTAATTTAGGTGAAGTCTCTAACACTGCACTACACTACGACAGTATCTGCCATGGAACTGCCTTTACATTTAAACTTTCTTGGGTTTAACTCTTCTGTACCTAGACAGTTGTGAGGTTGTAATGTTTCGAAATGGAAGCCATTTTTTTTTCTCTTAGAGGTTCTTCTTCTTCTTGGTACACTCTCAGACGTCTACATGAATATTTTTAAATAAAGCAGTGGTCAGCTTAAGGCGGTTTCTATCTCCATAGAGTTGTTCCAGGAATGGTATTGGGGACGGCCATAAGCACTTTCTGTGTTGCTCATATATTGGGCATCTTTGAAGCAGATGTTCAGCAGTTATTTTATCAGTGCCACAGTTACACTTATCGGAGTTCCTATCCTTAGCTTGTTGAATAGATGTTATCGCATTCTGTTGTGACCTGTGCGGAGTCTGAAGATTACTATTCGTTCCCTGCTGCTGAGCTGATAATATGCATTATTCAGGGGTTCAAAAAAGGTCTACAAAATACTATGTTTTGTCAACTGTCTTAAATGCAACAATTACGTTTGTTTTATGTCGTGCAAAATTCGGGCGTGAGGAAATTTAATATAACCAAACGAGTGTTTTATTTTCTGTATAAGACTTATCCATGTTGTTTTTGTGGCTTGAAGCTTCTACAGGATACGTGTTCTGGTCCAACGCCCAACCCTCCCTAGTCACCTTTTACGATATGCAAGGTATGTTACGACTGAAATGGTACGATAAGGCACCAATGTAGAACGGATGTCAAGAACCAGTCAAGTACCACGGGAACAAGAGATGTCAAGAACCAGACAAGTACCACGGGAACAAGAGATGTCAAGAACCAGACAAGTACCACGGGAACAAGAGATGTCAAGAACCAGACAAGTACCACGGGAACAAGAGATGTCAAGAACCAGACAAGTACCACGGGAACAAGAGATGACAAGAACCAGACAAGTACCACGGGAACAAGAGATGACAAGAACCAGACAAGTACCACGGGAACAAAAGATGTCAAGAACCAGACAAGTACCACTGGAACAAGAGATGTCAAGAACCAGACAAGTACCACGGGAACAAGAGATGAGAAGATGCTGGCGATGGATAGGGCGCACATTGAGGACATCTGTTGGAAGCGTTACTGGACAGTTCTAGAATTGTCAGGGTGGGAGAAATAGAGATAGACAGAAACATTTACGGAGAAGAGAACTGGAGAGAGAAGATTTAATATCAGACTAAAACAGGGATCACCAAATTTTTCATTAACGAGTAATAAAAAAAAAACATACCGTCCTTTGGACAGAAAAAAAATTAAACATGTTAGATACATGAGAGACCTTAAGAAATGGAAAGACATTGTCGCCAGTACTAGCTGCCCGGCCTCTCAGTGGTGACATGTTCTGCAAGACTTACCCAACAATAGCACATTCCAGCGCTGTTGCATTTCTTGTTAAAAGAATGATAAGCCAGGGTTAATAACTTCTCTATGCGTCGTTTCACATTTATTGCTTCTATTTTTTTACCTGTCAGGTATGCAATGTCACGTGTGTCGCATGTAGATAGCTTTCTATGAAGCCATGGTTTTGTCATTTGTAGTGTATAATGCGTGTGGATAATAGCCATACCTCTTTCCTGGGGACACATAAAAGTAACTGTTTCTACATGTAATGATTCTTAGGCCAGATAAACTTCACGACCATAAATCAAACGAGCTATATTTGGGAACATTTCTTTCTTTATTTATGATTGACGAGTATTTGGGTTTTGCGTTTATGTAAAGATTTCTTTAAAATATGTGCGTCTTAAATCACATACTGTAGAGAAAAATGGCATAAGAAACACCCAGACTCCGATAATTCAGAACCATACAATACATTACCAAAAAGAGACCAAGTGATAATTTTCAGACTAAGAACCGGCCGAATTTTCTATTGAGATTGTTAGAGCACTGGCCTCTCAAGGCAGAGGTGCTGGGTTCCGTTTTTACGGTATCGACACGCTCCAGTCTCTTCTTCTTCTTCTTCCATCCTTAGCCATCAACCGGCAAAGCAGTATGTGGCCAGTACGCCTAGTGGCGTCTTAGGGCAACAACAAATTGATCAATCTATCGCTGTTTCCACCACGCCTAGTGGCGTCTTTGTGGAACAAAAACAGACCAAACAATCTATCATTGTTTCCGTAATCAGATTGGTTGGCAAGCAGGTGATCAGCCCACTGTGCGAAGTTTTTACGGGATGGGGTAAACAGCCCCATGCCCATACCCTCCTTAGTCGCCTTTTACGACATGCGTGGTAGGGTGCAGTGTTACTATTCTTTGCTCCCCTTTCGGGCCCCGGTAACACACGGGTGTCGCTCCAGTCTACCCAGCTGTAAAAGGGTACCTGACTTTGCTCTTGAGTTAGGGAAGGAAAAGGCCGCGAGGAAGGGAACTGGTCGTCCTACCTCTATTTGCTGGACCTAGTATAGTAAACTATCTATCGCTTCACTCCATAACGGCAATATATGTAATGAGACAACCTACCACCGCTGTGATTTAGCTAGAGTTTACCCCGGCTGTAACCTTTCTGTCTATTATTGGGTGGTTGTGAGTTGTTTAAATTTTACTTCTTGCTGCAGTACTCTAGTCTTTTCTGCCACTGATAGACTGCAGCTTTGCTATCTTATTCACGTCAGTTACTGGAGGCTGATTTCTAACTTGAATGTTCCAGCTCCAAAGAGGTGTATTATCACTGTCCGTTCTCTCCTGTTTTCGTTATTTTATTCCCGACGAAGAGTCAGTGATTGTAACTTTCTTTGTTCGTTGTACCAGTAAGGCGTAATCTACCTATTTTATTTCACCTTACAGTTAATCACATTCTTACCGTACTTATCCTCATTTTCTTACTAGGGCTGGACAGTAATGGCAAGAAAGCACAAGACAATCATAGTTCTTCTTCAAGTATCGTACATGGTGACGTATGCGATCATGTCTCTGCACAACTTCAGGTCTCAAGTACCGTGTCTCAATTCTGTTGATTTATTTCCATGCTGTGATGTCAGGCTGTTCAGTATCTTCGCACTTTGTTGTCCACTACCTCTTTTTTCCTTCAGTCTGTCCAAGGACAGTCATTAACTTAAGTTAACAGAAACTTTGATTGATCAAGGACAGTCATTAACTTAAGTTAACAGAAACTTTGATTGATCAAGGACAGTCATTAACTTAAGTTAACAGAAACTTTGATTGGTCAAGGACAGTCATTAACTTAAGTTAACAGAAACTTTGATTGATCAAGGACAGTCATTAACTTAAGTTAACAGAAACTTTGATTGATCAAGGACAGTCATTAACTTAAGTTAACAGAAACTTTGATTGATCAAGGACAGTCATTAACTTAAGTTAACAGAAACTTTGATTGATTTTTAAAATACAGTTTTTGTTAGCTTATACATTATAGAATTATTCTCTGTTTCTTGTCTTCCGCCCGTTATTCCATTTTTAACGCATATAGTGTAGCATAGGCGTATGCCACACTTGATATTCATGCACCGGGATTTGCAAAGGCGGATATTTTTTTTTTTTTTGGGGGGGGGGAGGGGGGGGGGGGGGATTTGAAATGTGTGAAATACGCCCTGTGAGATTAATCTCAGCCTAAAAATGCTCTGATGGTCTACATAATTCTGTAACAGTTCTCCAGACCTAAAGGTCTTTTATATTTGGACATGCGCCCTAATATAACCGGCTAGATTGAACGGGACGCTCCTCGCCAAAACGAGGCAAAATTTTATTTTTTTAAAAACAAAAGAAAGTCTACATTACTAGCTGACTAAAAATGCTGTGATCAACATCATCAAGTTAAACAAACTACTACATAAACCACTACTGTAAGAACACAGACAAGCTTTGGTGCAGGCTTTCTGTAAAGGAACAACTGCAGCGGTAGCTCCATCGTATAAGGACCGGAAATTGAAGTGGTGATGGGGATGATGATGATGATGATCTGAGTTAAATAATTCCTGCATATTAACACTTTAAACATTATTCCAGAATGACTGCGGTCCCGAGGTAAGCGATTGCTACGTTCCGGAGACCCACGCATAATGTGAGATTCGCGTAAACTGAAATTCTTTTCAGCACGTTACAATTAGGGGGATGCTTGTACAAAATAGATTAAAATAATAATAGTACAGTTTTCACGAAAAGCATATGAACATGAACATAAAATATGAGAAACAATTTTTTTTTAAACGTCAAATATTAAAAAAAAAAATTTTTTTTTTTTACTTCATTGCACTAGCTATATTTTTTCACTTTTTTTTTTTTCTATCTAGCTGGCGTTATTTCGAATCTGCATACATTGGGAACTCGTAAATCGCGAATGCGTTGAATTCTCAAACTTAGAACAAGATACATAGTGAATTAAATATATGTATGT
Source organism: Oreohelix idahoensis (assembly GCA_024509875.1). NCBI lineage: Eukaryota > Metazoa > Mollusca > Gastropoda > Stylommatophora > Oreohelicidae > Oreohelix > Oreohelix idahoensis. Next base: position 169,073 of record JAMPIV010012415.1, read on the forward strand.
GAATGACCTGCTTTATTTTCTTTGTATTCCTGAAGGCTCGAAGAATGATACTCAGAAATTCAATCAAGCACACCACCATCCATTTTGACTAGTATTTGCCAGCAAAGTGCTAGTTCCGTACATAATGGAAGGCAACTGGATCAAATACATACCATAATTTCCACCATCGTCTGCCGTTAACCGAGAGATGTACTTGAAGTGGGCGGCGGATTGTTTGATTTCCGGATTTCCTATTTTCGGGTATCACCATGGTGATCACCCCATGTCAAAAAGTTCACGGGACTCCAGGTATGATGTTATAATTGTTTGATTTCCTATTTTCTCGGGTATCACCATGTCCAAAAAGTTGTCAGGTATGATGTTAAAAAGTTTGATTTCCGATTTTCTCAGGGTAATCACCATGTCAAAAAGGTCCATGTATGATGTTTCTTAATTGTTTGATTTCCTATTTTTTCGGTTATCTCCATGTCAATAAGTTGATTCCATGTATGATGTTATTATTGTTTGATTTCCTACTTTCTCGGGTATCACCATGTCAAAAAGTTGACTCCAGGTATGATGTTATAATTGTTTGATTTCCTATTTTCTCGGGTATCACCATGTCAAAAAGTTGACTCCAGGTATGATGTTATAATTGTTTGATTTCCTACTTTCTCGGGTATCACCATGTCAAAAAGTTGACTCCAGGTATGATGTTATAATTGTTTGATTTCCTATTTTCTCGGGTATCACCATGTCAAAAAGTTGACTCCAGGTATGATGTTATAATTGTTTGATTTCCTATTTTCTCGGGTATCACCATGTCAAAAAGTTGACTCCAGGTATGATGTTATAATTGTTTGATTTCCTATTTTCTCGGGTATCACCATGTCAAAAAGTTGACTCCAGGTATGATGTTATAATTGTTTGATTTCCTATTTTCTCGGGTATCACCATGTCAAAAAGTTGACTCCAGGTATGATGTTATAATTGTTTGATTTCCTATTTTCTCGGGTATCACCATGTCAAAAAGTTGACTCCAGGTATGATGTTATAATTGTTTGATTTCCTACTTTCTCGGGTATCACCATGTCAAAAAGTTGACTCCAGGTATGATGTTATAATTGTTTGATTTTTGAGGTTTCACCATGTCAAAAAAAAGTTGGGGACTCCAGTATGATGTTATAATTGTTTGATTTCTTTCTCGGGTATCACCATGTCAAAAAGTTGACTCCAGGTATGATGTTATAATTGTTTGATTTCCTATTTTCTCGGGTATCACCATGTCAAAAAGTTGACTCCAGGTATGATGTTATAATTGTTTGATTTCCTACTTTCTCGGGTATCACCATGTCAAAAAGTTGACTCCAGGTATGATGTTATAATTGTTTGATTTCCTATTTTCTCGGGTATCACCATGGGGTATCACCATGTCAAAAAGTTGACTCCAGGTATGATGTTATAATTGTTTGATTTCCTATTTTCTCGGGTATCACCATGTCAAAAAGTTGACTCCAGGTATGTTATAATTGTTTGATTTCCTACTGTCTCGGGTATAATCATGAAAAAAATTGACTTCATGTATGTTATAATTTTTTGATTTCCTACTTTCTCGGTAATCAACTTTAAAAAAAAAAAAAGTTGACTCCCTGTATGTTATAATTATTTGATTTCATAATTTATGTGATGATACCATCTAAGAATGGCACTACATATGTTATTATTTTCTATTATTTCCAACTTTGTCTAGTATCACCATGTCAAAAAGTTGACTCAAAAGCATTATGCATATTTGATATCCTAGTTTCTGGAAGAAATTTCACACCAGATATGTTATAAAAATATGATTTCCTAGTTTATGGGTTATAACCATGTCATAAAGTTGACACCAGATATGTTATCATTTTTTTATTTTCATGTTTCTGTGGTATCACCATATCCAAAACGTGACTCAGATATGTTATAAATACAATATTTGGTTTCCTAATTTGGGGGTATCATCATGTCAGAAAGTTGACTCCAGTATGTTATAAATATTTGATTTCCAAGTTTCTGGGATATCACCATGTCCATATCCATATATGTTAATAATTATTTGATTTCCTTGTTTCTGGGCTGTCACTAATTCTAAACGTTCACTCCAGGTATGTTATAATTATTTGATTTAATACTGTTTTCGGGCAGGGCCGGATTTCCCATTAAGCACATTATGTGCGTGCTTAGGGTACCTGTCTGACTGGGGGCACCAAGAAATTTCAAATTAATTGTGGATGATGAAATTGATACTCCGATACTCACAGGGAAGCATGTGCAAAAGCAACAAACGAAGTTAAGTAATCATATTCAAAGATGTTAGCTACTTGTTGAAGACCAGTCAAGTAATAATGAGAAGCCTGACAAGAAGCATAAAACACTGCAGTCTCTCCTTGTCAGGGTGGCGACTTAAATATTGACGTTTACATATTTCAACTTTAGACCAATAGAGACACAACACTGTTAACTTATAGGTAGGCTGGGGACAATCAAAGGCTAAGGAAGACAACCGGACAGAAATGCCTGTTGAAATCGGATGCACTGGGCATGTCGCGTGCCATCATTTCATGTTATTTCCACGTTCTCCTCATCATTTTCACCTCTGTCTCCAGCTCTCTTCTCCATGTGCGTCTTGGTCTACCTCTGCCTCTCTTGCCCTGGGGGTTCCAGAACAAGGACTGCCTTGTAATGCTATCAGCAGGTTTCCTTAGTGAGTGTCCTATGCAACGCCATCGTCTTCTTCTCAACTCTTGTTCCACTGGCACTTGTCTGGTTCTTGTCATCAGTTCCACGTTGGTAACCTTGTCATACCATTTTAATCCTTCTATTCTACACAAGCACCCATTTATGAAAGTCTGTAGCTTTTTGGTTGTATTTATTGTTCTCCATGTTTCATAGCCTTGTCTGATACAGACTTTAAAAACAAAACGCCAAATCGGAAAGCGAATCAGAAAAAAATCAAGATAAAGATTGGGGAGGGGGGCATAAACAGACTTAAATCTGTGAGAAAGGTTTTGCACATACATTTTCAATGTTATATTGAATACATTTGATGTACACAAGAAAAGAAGAGTTGAAGTGTGCAAAGAAGTGTCAAGTAAATTGTCCTAACCTATATGAAAGTGTCTGGTGAATAATGTTCAAACGATTCCCAAAATCTGATTGCATCTGGGGGGGGGGGGGGGGGGGGGGGGGGGGGTGGGGGTGGGGGTGGGGGGGGTGGGGGGGGAGTGGAAGAAGGTCATAATATTTTGAAGCCCCTGAAGTCCGTAATCCGACACTTTTCTCGTGTATCACCATGTCCAAAAGTTAACACTAGGTTTGTTATAATTATTTCAGTTCTTGGATAATTGTGTTTTGTTTTTCTTTGACCGACTCATGCTCTAAAATTAAATCAGAAACGGTTACCAGTTTTCATCTCTACACATGTTCTGACACCTGCCTTGATGGTACAATACTTTCTACAACTTTCTTGTTGTATCTTGATGTTTCTTTTTCAATGTAGCGCTGATGCTGTCTTACCTTCAATCGTTCCCTTCATTAGAGTATTCATTGAATTTATACATTTTTGTACATGTCCATATAAGTCATCGTCGTCACTTCAATTATCGGCCCCTACGGCCCACTGCAGCCTGTCCCCTTTCGGGGAAGGGGGCAGGGGGTCGGCAAAAGGTTGAAAGTGATATACCGGTAGATTAGTTAGGATGATGTGGTAGATCTGTAGGTGGCGGAGGTGAAATAAAAACTTTTAATGTTTAGTATTTT
>JAMPIV010012416.1:0-138446 GCA_024509875.1 Oreohelix idahoensis
ACAGGTTTTGGACGTGAATTGTTAGCTTTGGTTTGGTCCTTTCTTATGCTACATAAGGTTCCTTCTGGGACGCGCATTTCTTTTTGGTAACCGACCAAAAATTGCTCCTTACGGCTAGCAAAGTAAGGATTTGAAGAGCTCGAGTTCTTCTCGTTTTGCTATTGCTCTTCAGCATTGCCATTTCTGGTGCGAGCTTTCCGTGGTTCGGATATGGTGATGGCCGGACATATTGTCTAGATGCCACATGATTACCATGTTTAAATCTTGTGTCATAGTTTTTTTTTTCTTCCGGTTATTTTTTAAGGGGTTACTTAGGTCTGTCCTTTAATTATCAATCATATGTTGTAATACAAATATGGTAATTTGGATGATGTTTTGATAATTTAACAAATTTCATTTTTGTCCATCCATTCAGTGATATGGTTTGCTTAAATCAGCATTGACTTTTGTCTTATTGCGGTAATGTGATTATATCATTTTTAGTAATGTCTTGATATATGATTGGTATTGCCAGCTGTCATTTTCGACGGAGTCATCTGTCAAGTTTTTTGCTTATGTTTGTATCATAAGTATAATTGTGTCTTTACCTGCGATGTCAGGTTGATTAGGGGTTGTCTTCCCTTGTTTATTCATTCATTGTGTTTGACCTTTAGGGTCAGAGGTTGACAGTTCGGCGTGGGCCTATGGGAAGGTTTTTTAAGCGGGAGTGAGATATACTTCCGGGAAGCCGGGAGGTCCTGTTTTTCTGAAGGGACCAAGAGTCCATTGTTTTTCGGGGAGAATCTTCGAAGTAACTGCTATGGCAGTTTTCCCCAGTGAATCTCTGTGCGTCGGGATGACGACAGAATTCCTTGTGTAGTTCTGAGGATTCATTTACCAGGTAATACCGACCTTTATGCATTATTACGCTTTTCGGTGGCAGAACATGTAAAGGATTACCTAGGGTGAACAGCAGCTCACTGATCCGCCATTTCAGAACTTATATATTTGTGCTCGAGGTAGCCATCCAAGACTGTTAGTCTTATATTGTCCAGAAATCCAGTGACGAAGATATATTGTGGGAGCCGCAGATTGGCGGAACTTCTATCTACAATAAGTATTACTGCAGGGTTGATGATAACCTATTTAACAGAAGTACACGGCCGACGTCAGAACGAGGCCTGTGCTTTCGGCTATTATACTACAGCCTGATATGTGCAATTGGCGGGGAGTGCCAAGTAGCACCTGTGTGTCAAAGGAGCTAAGGCATCTGACGCGTTTAGTCAGAGACGCCAAGGGCGACGCTACGAGCTGTCATTATTGAAGAACTTTGCTATTGACCATGCACGTCTATTCTGATGTTTACCTTTTTGAATGCCAAATGTATACCTATCGATGTCAGGTCAGCATGACCTTGTTACACTGACTGTTCCTGTTGATATTATGTGTGTTCCCGTCAATAAATGTCTTGAAACATGCCTGCAGTGTCAAAGCATCCTTGATTACTGCATGTGAGAGTATGGGTTGCAGGATCTACATCTATACGAGCCTAAACACATTCGCGTCTTCATTCGCACCCACACTCAACTCATCATACGCTCGCACTACACATCTAACAACATGTAAACTGTCTTGGGCCAGCTCAGTGGATATGATAAAAATTCACCATTGCTTTCAGTTAGTCTGGGCTAAAAGTATATCTGGACAGCGGATAATGCAACTCTTGTGCATGGGTGAATGTCGCAGAGAGATTTATGATCAATAAATTTTCTATATTTCTTTTCTTTTTCTACCCGTGTCCTCTACTTTATTATTGCTCTTTTATCCTTTTCCTGTGTTTTTCGCATTCGTTCGTTTGCGATAAATATTACTTTCCCATTCAAACTTTCGCCTGTTTCTATTCTCATTTAGAAACGCATTTATTGCATAAGATGTCATGGTAACGAATAGTGTGATTATTCGTCCAGTCAGACATGATTTCAGACATATCGTCTGGTATTTCCATCTGACACGTAGCTTTTACGGCTAAGTTGCTCGGTGAGGTGTGGAAACTGCCATCTAATGAGACATACCGTCTACATTTTTCACCTGACACAGCGTTTCTTCGGCTGAGTTCTTGAAGTGTGATATGACACTCATGCATCGGATCAGGAATGAGAATAGTTAGACAAAGGTGTGAAGACGCACTCTTGGCATGTTATGGCAGTCGCCTGATTTAACGTAAGTGTTAAGAGAGGGGAGACGAGGGTTTTGAAATAGCGCACACCCTTTGTCTGGTTTAAGTTATAACCAGAGTTTTAGATTTCAGCCACTCAATAACTTTGCAGTCAAGACTAGAACGACCTCGTTCGATTCCTAAGAATCTCTGTTAATAGAAGCATCATTTAGTTGGTCGAAGTGGTTTAAGTTCTTAGTAGTTCTGTGTTGAGGTAAATATATTAGATATCTAGTATTATTTGTGAGTGATTTAAGGGTTAATCGCCTATTTCATTTTAACTAGTTTCTTTTGTGCAGAAGAAATTAATTTATAAGTTTGTTATATTCTCTACTTGACGTGTTTCAGTGGAAAGCAGAATAAATTATAATTTCTAGCTTAAAACTCATGCAGCTATAAATAAATTTAATTTAACTGCTAATAACTGGTCGTGAGTATTTCAACTAAATTATAAATGCCCGACTCATCATTGAGTATTGACGAAATACGTATGTATTTCTAATTCATGATGACTGATTTTATGAATATAACTTATTTCACGGGAATTTTAAATGATAAGTCAAGCCTCCGCTTGCAGTTTATAATGTAAGTTATAACCGTAGTACATAGTATGTATAAGTATTTGATATATTGTTTTTCTTTATGCAGTGAAAACTGGGGTTACCCAACTTTGCCAGCGTTGTAGTACAGACAAATATCTGTGAAGAACTAAAACATTTTCCTTAAAGACTTGGTGTATAACCTTTACAAGAACTTTAACGGTTAAATGAAATAACGGGCCCATCGAGCCTGATTTAACTCTTCCAGAGAAAAACCTCGAGTACATTTTCAGCCTTTGTGGCAAGTAAGATATTACAATCAATAATTTTTCCGACACTGTTGACAAGTTGTGGTGTGACCAACTAAATTCCTATACTGAGATAAGGCACCCGACCTGACATTCCTCATTACTAGAAACCTAAGCTATTGACACTGTGCTCGTTGTTAACGTTCGTGCCTGGATAAATTTAATGTGACAGAACCAGATATCCTAACATAAGTAGAACCAAGATAACGTTCCCTGAAGCAGTGAATTCAACCCGTCTTTTCGGAACTGGGGTTGTCTTGGCCACGGCTTCCATTGAAGATTCTGTATATGCATGTCCTAAGAATTGTGTTTCCAGAAGTTGCTACTAAAGCTGTAAGTATGCATGAACGCACGTGATCACGGCTGACTGAATAGAGTGAATGCAGGACTGAGTGATTTCTTTATTGTTGTAGTTTGGCATCCATTTTTGCTGTCTTAAATTTTCTTTATGCAAGTTTTGTTGCTAACAATAATTTTCCTTAAGATAGATTATAGTATCAAAGTCTGTTCATACCTTTAAGGGGAAATCATTAGACTACAGCAGATGTATCCGTGACTCTTTGGGGCTATCACGTTTCTTCTAACGGGACTGTGGGCTAGACATCGAGGGAACAGATCATAGCTGTGGGTCTATCATTCTTGTAGCAATTCATTGACTTTATGACTATGTGTATATGCTCGATGTAAATTTTATATGTTGTGATGGGATTTTAGTCTGATAATTAAAATTCAATTAAACTTAATCAGTGTGTTGGTCAGTTCGTCCCAAAATATCTATATAATCATTGTTATATTTTTCAACGTCTGTGTGTCTCACTGTCGTCAATTGTGTGTGTGTGCACGTGAGTGGTAATATATATATCCTAATATATGTAGTCAATAGACTGTCTGACTCCTCTAAATCTGTTGTAGAAGATAGGCTGAGAAAGAGAGAAGATTCTCGATTTCAGAGACAGCCTCTATTGATTTCTACCTCCTCACTCGTGGAAATCTATTTCTATTACGATCGCTCACTGTGACTATCACTCATTCTAGTCTATTCAGAAGGGACCTAATTAAGTCTTAATCACCTATCACAAATCTACGACAAATGTGGGATCGTCCGAAGGATTTTTTTAAAACTTTGAATAGGAAGACGAGTACGATAAATAAATTAGCTCGTCTGTTATGTTCTTTATTCTGAAATAGAGTAAGAGTGTGATTGTCTCGTAATGTTACATTATCTTTTAAAATAACTATTCCCCTAGACTAACGAACTGTTTATGGGCGCGCTGACCACACAATTGATAATTGGTTGTTTTTCCACAACATTTTTAGCATTATACATTTGAGTTTCAGGTTGATTTTGTCGGAATAGATGTTAATTATTGATTTTATAATACTAAACGCTGGTAAAGTTTGTGATTGTCTAACAGTCACAGGGTTCTGAAGAAGTAGGTGTTTGAGCTAAGCTAAGGAGCGCGATCAGACTATACGTCCTGTATTGCCTCCGTTACCCTAACTGTCTTCAGGGGTGAACTTGTAGTGGATTTAAAAATTAAGGGATTTTTTGTCTTCTTAAAAGTTTTTGCAATAATTATTTTGTTTCCACTGTAGCAACTTATTTTTTTAGTGAGTAATCTTAACTACCATTTATTTGGCGTAGTCGTTTGCATTAGGTGCTTTATTGCCGATTAATAGCAGCGATAGTTAGATACTATATATTTTGGAGGAGGTATCCCAGATTAAAGTATATCATCTTTTGTTTTGGTATTGTCTCGCAAGTGGTAAGGAACCAGTGTATCCTTTTTTTCTTTTCTTCCTTGAGTAGTCTCAGTCACTGATTTACAATGGCAGAGAGGGCGAAGCTTAGGCAGTTCCTCAGGGACGAGGGAAGAGAAGAAGGTTTGGACGGAGAACAAGCGAAAGCTTTCGTCAGGGACGAACTCGAGAGATATGATGTGGAGCCGAAGGAAAAAGCAGCCGAAGCTAGAGAGCAAAAGAAGATGGATGAGGAAATGGAAATCCGCAGGGAGAGAGAAAGAGAGAAGGAGAGACAGCATGAGAAGGAGAGGGAGGAGAGACAGCATGAGAAGGAGAGGGAGGAGAGACAGCACGAGTTGGCGCTCAAAGCTCTAGAAGTGCAAAGCCGTGGGGCTGCCTCTACCTCCAGCAATGGAGAGTCTTCTCCTCATTCTTCTTTAACGGATCCCTCTAGCACACAATCTACTCACCTCACTGCTATGTCTTTTGCGCTGGAATCTTTCCCTCGTCCTAATGAGAAGATTGACACGTATCTAGAAAAATTTGAGAAAATTGCAACTCTGTACGGTTTAGAGAGGTCGCGTTGGAATATGAAGCTTTCTCAGGCCTTGAAAAGCAGTGCGTATGATGTTTACGCCAAACTGGAAAGCAGCCAACAAGATAACTAGGACGTGTTGAAGAAAGCTTTACTTGAGCGCTTTGAAATGAATGCGCGAAAGTTTTTGCAACTGTTTCGCAACAGCAGGAAGGAGAGCTCTGAAAGTTTTCAACAGTTCTCGTCTCGTTTGAAGGGATACTTAACAAAGTGCCTTGAGCTTTCACAGCTCCCCTCTACCTATGAAGGTCTGGAGGAATTTGTTATAACAGAACAAATAAAGAACACTTTGTCTGCTGATACCCGGAGATTTCTAGCTGAGCAGGGTGCAGAAAAGCTTGAAGACATCTTGGAAAAGTCTGAGCGTTATCAAAATGCGCTGGTTGAACTGCCGGCCACAAAACGTAAACCGACAGAAGAGCATTTTCGAAAGAATAATCTAGACCAATCTTCTCATGCTTCTAGTCAGAATAACCACAGAGAAACTGGACCTCAAAACCCCCCTCCTGAAAAATCCAAGTTCTACAAAAAGAAGTACCCCAACCACAGTAAACAGTCTGATCAACCCGACCGCCCTTCATGGCACCGCAGCCAGCGGGGACAAGGTGACAAAGGGAAAACCCCTGTGCACGGGACTAATGATCAGAGCGAGCACACCGAGCCGAAACGCATAGGATGCTTGCTAACAGTCTCGCAAGGCGGAATTATTGACAGTGATTCCCAACCTGTAGAGGGAGAGAGACCCTCTACGCGAGGTACTGTTATATTGAACGGTTCTGAAACTTTTTGTTTATTTGACACGGGGCTTTCTTATGATTGCATTGTGGCCAGACACCTGGTTAAACCCGGTCAAGAGACAGGAGAGACCGTCGAAATTTGTGGAGTTCTTAAGATTGAGGCACCTACAGCGCTTCCCATCGCACTGGTGGAGATCCACTCTGAGTTTGTCAGAGGCGTGATCAAAGCGGCTGTTATGGATGACCCCATCTACCCAGTCATACTTGGCAGTAGATACGTGTTTATTGGGAAACCGAAAGAGCCGATTGTGGCAGCAGTAACTACAAGAGGGTAAACCAAGAAAAAACGGGAGCCTGCGCCAAATTTGTTACCTATAGAACTTAAAGAAGCGCAACAAAAGGACCCTACTTTGGCACCCTGCTTTAGGAAACTGCCCATGGCAAAGGAACCCAAACAGCACGGGGACATTTTTTCTAAGGATGGCGTACTTTATCGCAGAACGGGCAAGCCTGACCAAGGTTACAACCAGCTCCTAGTACCGAAACAGTACAGAAGCCAAATCCTAGAAATGGGGCACTCTCTTCCCTTCAGCGGACATATGGGACAGAACGCCACAAACCAACGGATAACTACACATTATTGGTGGCCAGGAGTAAACACTGATATTATCAGGTATGTCAAATCCTGTGCCCAGTGCCAACGTGTACCACCCAAGCAACGGACATCCCCAGTCCACATGGGTGATATGCCAATAGTGGGAACACCATTCGAACGGGTAGTGATCGACATTTTAGAACCCTTCCAAAGGATTAAAAGAAGGAACAGGTTCATCCTCACCTTAATCGACACATGCACTTTATGGGCAGAAGTGTACCGCTAACATGCGCAGATGCCAAGCATGTCGCAGAAGCCCTCGTGCAGATTTTCACTCGGTTAGGATTCCCTCAGCAAGTGTTGACGGATAACGGATCTCCATACCGAAACCTGTTGATGGATGAGATCGTTAAGATCTTGAGGAACCAACACATCTACATAAAGCCTTATACTCCGACCGGAAATTAGCTCGTGGAACGTGTTATTGGAAACCTCAACATGATGTTAAGTAAACTGGCACAAGTGAAACCTGAAGATTGGGATCTCTGTATTCCTGCAGCTTTATTTAGCTACAGAGAATCTCCTCATACTTCCACAGGATTTCCGCCAGCAACGCTTTTATTCGGCAGACCCATTAAGGGCCCACTTGAAGCCTTACTCAGGTCGCTGACAGACCAGAAGGCTGATGAGACAATTGTCTCAGCAAGTAAATATGTGTCGGATTTAAAGGAAAGGTTGAAACTAGGATGGGACCTAGCAACGACTAACTTTAAGCGAGCACGCACAAAGCATGCTAACCGATACAGGAAAGTCGCGAAAGAAAGAGAACTGGAAGCAGGAGAGAAAGTTTTGGTGTTACTCCCCACTGGGAACAACAAACTGAGGATCGGATGGCAAGGGCCGTTTACCGTCCTGAAAAAGATTTCTAAGGCTAACTACCAGATCTCTATTGAAGGAAAGGAGAAGGTTTTCCATTTAAATCTGTTAAAGAGATACTTGGAAAGACCGGTGCCGACCTCCGAACATCTCCTGACGATCGCCAAAACTGACGAAGATGACGACAGTGGCAGGGATATTCCGCTGCAATCACACGGAATCTTTCAAAAATGTCAGAAGCGGCGACGCTCTTTCAAGCGCATGGGAGACATTCCAGAGAAAGGAAACTTTGGGAGTAGAATTGAGTAGGAATTGGAGAGAGACGGAGGGGGGAGATGAGAGGGAAGAGGACAGACACCCTGAAGCTACGGATATAGGAAATTTATTTCCATAACGTAGACATGGAGTGCTTCCATATCTTAAAGGGGGGACGCAGACAGATTTATGATCAATAAATTTTCTATATTTCTTTTCTTTTTCTACCCGTGTCCTCTACTTTATTATTGCTCTTTTATCCTTTTCCTGTGTTTTTCGCATTCGTTCGTTTGCGATAAATATTATTTTCCCATTCAAACTTTCGCCTGTTTCTATTCTCATTTAGAAACGCATTTATTGCATAAGATGTCATTGTGGTGGAATACATTGATACAGCGATAAAATCCTCCATTATAAATATAAAAGTTAAAATAAAATGTAGGGATAAAATATAGTTATGATACGCTGCTGCTTCTTCGCCCACGCCACAAGCGCGTTGATTTTGGCAGACCGTACCATCGTTTTCTAGTGTCATTAAAAAAAAAACTATTTATAACATGGGGACACGAAAGGCCTATTCGTTCAGACGGGGTAAGAAAAGGAGGGAAGAGAAAAATGATGCCGTCTGCAAACGGGGTTTGAATCTAAGCCTAGCATACGCGCGAACTTGTAGTTAGTTGTTTGAAATACGACGAAAGTTAGAAAATGTTCGTCAATTGGGTCACGAAAACAGGCTTATCTCTTATTGAGAATGACGTAATTCTAAACGTAATACGGACGATTCTCGTAATTAGTTTGAAAATAGCGGTAAAAAGAAGTGAACGAGTGGTAGATTATAGATTTCAAGACTAACATGGAAAAAAAAATATGGAATTCCTTATTAATAGGTTTAGAACCACAAAAGTTAGCTAGTTTAAGAGCTTATCTTTTCCTGATAAATAATATGCTTTCAAATAAAAGGACGGACAGATAACTCGGAGGTTATTGACAAAAGACTGATTTGTTCGGTGCAGACTAGCAGACAGATGTTCGTTTTGCAGTCACTAGCGGTTACATTTTGACGCGTCCTTGAGTAAAAGCAGGAAAAGGGTCATGTGTTCTGTAGGAAAAGGGGTAGACACGGGGTAGAAATTATGGGATAGCTCAAACTGAATATTGTGTTTTTTTAGTGTTGGGCCAAAACCAAGTCCATTTTTGGGGAATGCCAAGTTCGGACAGACCGACCGACAGAAATACACTACACACTGGACTAAATTTGGACCTTAGTGTAAAAATTTTGAATTTAAAAAACTGGGCTTTCCTATCTGATTGGTCAACACAGTTAAGATTATTAGAAAATTGGACGGCTCGTTGCCATTTTGTTTAAGACTGTCCATAGAAGCAGATCGTTGATGCTGTGAAGTGTGACGTCCACTGAATATATAAATAAATAATATAAGGAATACGGACGCCATAGTCCAGCCAGCAGCTCAGCTGAGTTTGTGCTATTTCAACGTACCTGTGTGTTTTCTTTTGAATTGTGGTAAGACAGAAATTATTAACCTTTTTATTTAACAATTCTGAGTGAGTGATACTGCCATATAATGAAAAATGATTACTACAAGTGAGTACTTATTCTAGGTCCCCAGCCAACTGTTACAGGGCCTAGAGGTTGAATTATAATATGATAAACTATCAGAAATGTAGAATACAGATGTTTCTTTTCAGGTGGTCAGGTGGAAACATATCACCCACCTTATTATATGGAAAGAAGAGATTAATGATAATATTTCAGATGCAGTGCAGGCCTTAGAGGAGAGGAATGTGAAACTAGTGCTACTTGATTACAGCATTGATGTAGATGTGCTGGGTCGGTCAGAGAGATCTGACCCTGTCTTTTATTTCCATGTATTAATGCTTGTAAACATGGTGGATTAGGTATTATGTTAAGGCCTAGCCTAATTTTGTGGTTTCAGAGTTTCTTTGTCTGGCACTGTGCTAGTGCCAGATATTCTGAAGAGTACAACACTGTATGAAATGAGATGCCTACCATACTACCTCAGCGCATGTGAGGAGTGGGCCTAATGAACAACTTTCTTCAATCGTCACAGGCCAGATAAGTGTTAAAGACCTGGCCTGCTGAGATTCATCAACGAGTACTAAATAATATAAACTCCATTGTGTAACTAATAAACTTTTCCACCATCAGTCCTGTTAAAGAGCAAATGAACACTGTTAAATAAAGGACTGGGTATGATGAAAATACCCCGACCCGACATCAAGCACTAGTTAATAAAGACTTTAGTTTTTAGTAACAATATTAGCAAATTTAAATTATGTATATGTACAGGTCTTTCATGTGTTTACTTGATTATATGTAATTCTATTGAAATTGATTAATATTGAGTTGAAAGTCCTGACCAGAAGAAAACTAGGTTCAGGACAAAATAAATTTTAAAAAAATTGTAAATTTCAAACTTTTAACCACAGTGTTAATTGACTTGATTCTAGAGATTAATATTAGTGTTTGTGTGCGTGTTTGTGTACTTAATTACCAGCACACCACATTTTCATTACCCTAGACAGTAGACGTAGCTATCAGACATACTAATCAAGAATAAGTCTGATTGAGGTCGTAGGGTGGTAGCAGCAAGGTACTCTGTAAATTCACATAAACTGTTATCCTCAGGGACCTTCACAGCTGACCTCATTCAGTACACTAAGTAAACATAGCAACAACACTTAATAACATCAAAACCCACCACAGTCATGGTAACGAATAGTGTGATTATTCGTCCAGTCATACATGATTTCAGACATATCGTCTGGTATTTCCATCTGACACGTAGCTTTTACGGCTAAGTTGCTCGGTGAGGTGTGGAAACTGCCATCTAATGAGACATACCGTCTACATTTTTCACCTGACACAGCGTTTCTTCGGCTGAGTTCTTGAAGTGTGATATGACACTCATGCATCGGATCAGGAATGAGAATAGTTAGACAAAGGTATGAAGACGCACTCTTGGCATGTTATGGCAGTCGCCTGATTTAACGTAAGTGTTAAGAGAGGGGAGACGAGGGTTTTGAAATAGCGCACACCCTTTGTCTGGTTTAAGTTATAACCAGAGTTTTAGATTTCAGTCACTCAATAACTTCGCAGTCAAGACTAGAACGACCTCGTTCGATTCCTAAGAATCTCTGTTAATAGAAGCATCATTTAGTTGGTCGAAGTGGTTTAAGTTCTTAGTAGTTCTGTGTTGAGGTAAATATTATATTAGATATCTAGTATTATTTGTGAGTGATTTAAGGGTTAATCGCCTATTTCATTTTAACTAGTTTCTTTTGTGCAGAAGAAATTAATTTATAAGTTTGTTATATTCTCTACTTGACGTGTTTCAGTGGAAAGCAGAATAAATTATAATTTCTAGCTTAAAACTCATGCAGCTATAAATAAATTTAATTTAACTGCTAATAACCGGTCGTGAGTATTTCAACTAAATTATAAATGCCCAACTCATCATTGAGTATTGACGAAATACGTATGTATTTCTAATTCACGATGACTGATTTTATGAATATAACTTATTTCACGGGAATTTTAAATGATAAGTCAAGCCTCCGCTTGCAGTTTATAATGTAAGTTATAACCGTAGTACATAGTATGTATAAGTATTTGATATGTGGTTTTTCTTTATGCAGTGAAAACTGGGGTAACCCAACTTTGCCAGCGTTGTAGTACAGACAAATATCTGTGAAGAACTAAATTATTTTCCTTAAAGACTTGGTGTATAACCTTTACAAGAACTTTAACGGTTAAATGAAATAACGGGCCCATCGAGCCTGATTTAACTCTTCCAGAGAAAAACCTCGAGTACATTTTCAGCCTTTGTGGCAAGTAAGATATTACAATCAATAACTTTTCCGACACTGTTGACAAGTGGTGGTGTGACCAACTAAATTCCTATACTGAGATAAGGCACCCGACCTGACATTCCTCATTACTAGAAACCTAAGCTATTGACACTGTGCTCGTTGTTAACGTTCGTGCCTGGATAAATTTAATGTGACAGAACCAGATATCCTAAAATAAGTAGAACCAAGATAACGTTCCCTGAAGCAGTGAATTCAACCCGTCTTTTTGGAACTGGGGTTGTCTTGGCCACGGCTACCATTGAAGATTCTGTATATGCATGTCCTAAGAATTGTGTTTCCAGAAGTTGCTACTAAAGCTGTAAGTATGCATGAACGCACGTGATCACGGCTGACTGAATAGAGTGAATGCAGGACTGAGTGATTCCTTTATTGTTGTAGTTTGGCACCCATTTTTGCTGTCTTAAATTTTCTTTATGCAAGTTTTGCTAACGATAATTTTCCTTAAGATAGATTATAGTATCAAAGTCTGTTCATACCTTTAAGGGGAAATCATTAGACTACAGCAGATGTATCCGTGACTCTTTGGGGCTATCACGTTTCTTCTAACGGGACTGTGGGCTAGACATCGAGGGAACAGATCATAGCTGTGGGTCTATCATTCTTGTAGCAATTCATTGACTTTATGACTATGTGTATATGCTCGATGTAAATTTTATATGTTGTGATGGGATTTTAGTCTGATAATTAAAATTCAATTAAACTTAATCAGTGTGTTGGTCAGTTCGTCCCAAAATATCTATATAATCATTGTTATAGTTTTCCCACGTCTGTGTGTCTCACTGTCGTCAATTGTGTGTGTGCACGTGAGTGGTAATATATATATATATATATATATCTTAATATATGTAGTCAATAGACTGTCTGACTCCTCTAAATCTGTTGTAGAAGATAGGCTGAGAAAGAGAGAAGATTCTCGATTTCAGAGACATCCTCTATTGATTTCTACCACCTCACTCGTGGAAATCTATTTCTATTACGATCGCTCACTGTGACTATAACTCATTCTAGTCTATTCAGAAGGGACCTAACTAAGTCTTAATCACCTATCACAAATCTACGACAGTGAACATGTCTAAGTATACATATAACGTATTACAGATGATAATAAATATATACACATGATGTCATCATCCACTCCTTGCTACACTTGAAACTTGGGACTACCTCTACTTTTGGTTCTCTATGAGAAACCCGCATAATGCAATCATCAGCTCTTTGCTGTGGTGATTCATAAATATATCAGTTTCACATGCTGAGGTTGCCAGTCTCGTATGGACCTGTATAACCACCAGCAGTTCAAACATGTCAAATTCAAAATATAAAATATAAATTACAACTTACACCAACTAATGTGGAAATCTAGACTTCTTGCTCAGTTGAATAGTCTTGGCAACTTTATAAAGATGCCTCTAAACGCGTCTGGTTTTTTTTTCTGTTTAAACCCCTCTGTACTTAGTGAGCGGTTCTGTAGAATTCCGGTTTTCTGTATTAATAATGTCGAGTTTTCTACTGATGTTTCAGAAGATGCTCTAATACGTTTGGACTGGTCCAATATTCAGAATCCTGACTCTATTCTTTCCTGGCTTTGTCTGGTTTGTCTACTCTGACGATTTTAGAATGCAGTGTAATGTATCTTGAATGTGCTACGTTATATTGCAGTTTTCCTGTCCACATTGTTTTCTGACCGGCTTCCAATCAGAACGAATGTATATTTCTTGCTCTCATTTAATCCAATCCATGAGCATGGAATGAAATGGGTTGGGACGTTAGTTATTACTTTCACCTTCGTGTTTCAAAATATCATTTTAAAATTTGAACACATGACCTCATCTCCATATATGGCATGGCTCCTTCCTTTACTCTTAGGTAACCTCCCATGTCAGATTTGTAACCTAATAACCCTGCAAGATAGTGTCCTCAGAGGGGTTTATCTATAATTATTATTATCACAGAAAATTCTGGGCGGGAGTGATTATGCATTGCTTCTTCCCCGTTTACAGGTGGGGTAATCTTAAACTTGTCGCTGATGCAGACACACCTGACATGGCTGTCACTGTATTCTCCGCCAAAGTGTCTGAACCCGTTTGCGATGAATACTCACCCAGATGGACATTATTGTCTGCCGGAAATGGATTACGTAGAAAGTCATCAAATACTTTTTTAAGGCCATCATATCTTGCCTGTCTGGGTTCACTCGCTCGGCGATAACATTAATCTTCCGGGTGGGGTCAAGTAGCCATGAGATGACACGATTACAGTACGGAAAATGTCAACACATCTAAGGAGTGGCGGGGCACAATTTTATGTGCTGAAAAAATGAAGAAATAAATGGATAGTTTATGATAGAAAGAAGATGTGTAAAAGGACGCGACCAAATGTCGTCACAATACGACTACTGCTCCCCAATCACATCGTAAGAGACGACTGATATGAGGTGAACAAACACAAGTAAACGAGTACTACACGTGCTTCAAAACATTTACTTCATATCATAAACTCTTGCGCGTAAAATGTTCATTATGAGAACCCTTAGAACTCAAACATCAAACTCGATGTTTTTGTTCATAACACAAAGGCAATAATTCAACATTGCTGGCGTACCAAACGTTATGTGCTTGTAAATTTTTTAACAGAAGGATCAAAAAGGGGAAATATAGCAGTTGTTTGTATGATTATTAAAGGAACATATATAAGCGTACAATTTTATGGTTCATAGCCTCTCCGCATATAAAATGTATGCCTTCACTATTACGTAACCAGAAAGAACAAAGCTGGTTTGTTTTTACAGAAAGCTACCAGCGATCAGGGTTGCCAATTTGGCTTTTTTTACTTCAATTTCCACAAATCTGGCTTTTCTTTCTTTCTTTTTTTAACTATTTGGCTTTACTTTTTAGCTTTTTTGTGACGGTGTTTGGCTTTTTTTTCACAGTTTTCACAGTTTTCATCTGGCAACCCTGCCAGGGATGTACCGTTTGTCAGCGGAACTAACAAATGTGGGATTTTCAGGATTTTATCACCTGTGAGAAAATAATAAAGAATTGTTGTCTCACCCAAATCATCATCATAATCCTTCAACTCCCCAAGGGCCCTAGCCTTCAACAAACGTCTGCAAAGTCTTCCTGTCACGTGCCGTCAGCTCAAGGTCTTTCCGTGTCGTCTTCATCCCCTTCATATCTGTCTTCAGATCCATTCTCCATGCGATCCTTGTTCTCCCCCAGCCTTTCTTACCCTGGGCATTCCAGAACAAGGACTGTCCGGTAATGCTATCTACAAGTTTCCTCACTGTGTCCTATCCATCTCCAGGGTCTTCTTCTCATCGCTTGTTCTATTGGCACTTGTCTGGTTCTTGTCATCAGTTCCATATTAGTGACCTTGTCATGTCACTTCAATCTTTCTAAGCTACGCAAGCATCCATTGATGAAGGTCTGTAGCTTTTATGGCTGTTTGTTTTTGTTGCTCTCCATTTCAGAGCCATACAATCGGACTGACTTGACATCTATATCTATTATTCTGATTTTTGTGTTGGACTTGATTTCTTTTGATCTTCACATTCTTCCCAATGCAAATACTAACAAAATAAATACGGTTATCAGTTATTCCTATATCGCTGCGCACAGGCATGAAGTAGGATAGATTTCTACTCCGTGTTAAGGACCACAAACTTAATCCATTAAGTTTTTCATATAATAGAAGGCATCAGCACAATTTCCACCGTAGTCTACCCAGTGCTGTCGTATTCACATGATAACAAAACAATATATCATTGCTATCATTAAAGTCTTGTTCATAATCGTTATATCAGTCACTGCTCACAATATTCTATGAAACTAGAATGTCAAAAAACCTAATATCATGATGGAAACTAAACGAAATCTAATAAATAGTTTATTCTCACCAGCTGCTTGCTATCTGTGTCAATCATGGTATCTGACCAGAGCAAGGAGAGGAAAATCACATCTAACGAGATGAAATACTTAAAGCTGTAAATGGATAACTGACTCTGATCATAAGTTAGGGAAGGCAAAGGCAGCAAGGAAGGGGACTTGTCAACCCACCTGATAAAGCTGAACTTAGTATGGTGAAGTCTATAATACTTTACTCCCCTACAGCAGTATCTGTTTTAGGACCACCTTTACCTTTCTTACTCTGCCCGTTTCCACCTTCAAAGAACCAAAGTTGGTATTTATGAGGTTACCTTCATGCGTATTCAATCCAACCTCTGCCTGCCATATTTTATCACGTGTCTAGCTCGGTGGGTGGTTGTCTTAAAAAGTTTTAGTTGTGGCACAGGACGGGAGGTGGCGTTTTTAATGCCCAGGACTCGCATTCTAATAAGATTAAGTGTTTTACGACACAGAGGCACAGACGATTGGTGATACGGGAAGACAGATTATTAGACAAGCAGATAGATAGACTGGACACGATTCTTCGTTTTTCTTCAAGTACCATGCCTTGTGGCGTAGGCGATCATGTATCTCCTCAACCTTTCATATCAAGTACTGTTTATCGTTTGTTTTGTTGACTTGCAGGCTATCGAACCGCTGGAGGGCTGGTGATTGCTTTATTGATAGTTTCGTAAAGATAACTAAAAGCATAAAGTAGTTCCAGGTTCCCTATGGAGCAGGGAGGGAAAGATGAAAGAAATGATGTACATTCTAAGTATAATACTTACATTTTCAAAGCAGTGTAAATGTCCCTATAAACATATTCACTTTAAAATTAATGCAAGTTTTCAAGCTTTAAACCAGTGTAAATGTCTATGTGAAAAACTTAATTTTAATTAATAGAAGTTTCAAACTTTTCCATAAGTGTAAACAGAAATGAATTTATATTGTGAACACTTTTCAAACAGTGGAAATGTAAATGTAAAACATATTATATCTGTAGGTATAACCTTTTCATTTAAATGTAATGTAAAGCTAAAAGCTATTTAGTTTAAATGTAAAGGAAGTTTTATCCCGAGGAATTAAATTTAATTCTCATCGAGGGTAAATTTCTGACATTGGGAATGGTAGAATAGAAGAGGGGGGCACATAAATGTGTCGAAAAACGCCATACTCAGAAGAGCGTTTAGTTTCTATTTCTATTACCAGTTATTGGTGGTACCAGCAGAAAGTACTATATCTCTGGAACCAAGTGAAGGTAGAAGTGTGGACTGACGTTTTGCGAGACGCCATCACGAGAAGGTCTTACAGACAGACGCAGAACCAACTTAGCCGTTACTCCTTGAACGTTTTGGGAACGTGCGGCGCCTGAACTTTGATCAGAGACGAGCGAAAGCAGAGTGAAAGAAACTGACCCAGCGAGAGAAGAAACTACCACTGGCAGCTAAGTGAAAATATCCGCTGCCAAATGTGACCTCAATTATTTCAGTTAAATCCCATCCAAATGATGAAACCATTTCCATAACTATTAAAATTATTTTCTAACTGTTAAAACCTAAAGTGATTATTAAATTTTGTTGTTTGTAATGTTACAAATTTAACTTCGATTCAATCCTTTTAAATGTACTACATGTTTGTCTCAGTCAAAGTTACTAAACACACACTATAAACAGAGCTATATATATTATAATAATAATTCCACTGATTAACTCAGCGGTGGGGGCTTTACGAGCTAGAATAAACCTTTGCTAAATTCTTTATAAAACTGTTGGCAGATTATAGAATTAACGTGCTTAGTGACAGCCAGCATTGTTTTCGCTTATCTTAATATCTTATGAAGACTCCCATGTGATAGAAGCTTTACTACTCTTCTATCGACATTTCTGCCAAGAGTAATCTTGTGTAAAAATATATTCCATTGAAGCTGTCGTAAATTTATTTTGAGAGAAAGAGTCTTAGAAATGGTGGTCCGGTTTAGAGTGGAGAATGATGATGAAAGCTCAGTGATAGAAAATGTAGAGAGTAAAATAGTTGCTTCACAGAGTGCTGGGGAGAGTAAAGACAGACTTATTTACGACAAATCGTTCCTCTCAATCTTCTCTTCAAACTCTCCTGGTCAGTCTCCAGACACACACTTGCGCTCACACCGATTTGGTGCTTCAAACACACAGACGCACGTGAATACAAACTATATTAAACAAATAGGGGAAATTGTTGGGCTTTGGGTATTCCAACACAGTACTAAATAAGTTTATAAGGTTTATTCTCATTTAAAACAATCACAAAAAACTATCATGTGTTACATAAAAAATATCATAAATACAGAAGATACAACTAACAAGGTGAGGGGGGAGGGTGAAAAAGATTGGTATCGACTAAGCCCTTCCCGCTTGTATTAGACAAAGATAAACCCAGTCCAAAGATAGATAATTATGAGGAACATAGGTAATGTAACCCACCAGTGAATTTAATTACTCTGAAAGAGGTGTTACAATATTAGGTATGGGTGGTAGAAACAAATCCTGTTATTCCCAATTGTTCTTCCCTTTACTAAGCAAATGAAAGGGAGGGGGGTAAACAGAGTCAACAAAATATTCCACTTAAGGGAACAATGCAGGGTATACATAAAATGTATTACCCGGTAGGCAAGTTAACAAAATGGTTTTTTCAAAAAAATTAAATCTCCTGTCATTCATGCACGCGCGTGAGGATCCACACTCATATACTCACACACACTTACCGATTGCAGCATCAGACAATCCATAGAATTATATAAACAGCAATTACACTCTTGACATGTGAAAATGTCTAGTACTTCGATGTCCCGCCCCAGATGTAGCGAGGTTTGCTGATAGCAAATATTCCCACTTATCGCCGGACTTGAAGCCTAAGAGTTCTTGTGTTTTATTGTAAAAAAAGGAGTCTATGGGATGGCACTGACACAGTTCGATACAGGGGTGAAAATGAAGTGGTCTCTTTAATTTCCCGCTAGTGGTAAAATTCCTTCAACGCGTGATGATAGCAACTGACCGGTAAGTTTTAAATCCAGTGAGGAAAACCTAGGCCGAGTCACAGTTCAGGTAAATAGGTACTCTCTCACAACAGAGCAGTAAATAAAATATCGCTACTGGCAACTGTTCATCTTCCAGTTTATCTTACAGGTTGAAATTTAATTTGATGATTTATTTAAATGTTCTTGGGTAGGCTTTCTTTCATGTAATTATGATAGCTAGGCCGCATCGGACCGCCACAAGATTAAATTTAAAAAATGTTTCATCAATATGTCTGGAAGTTTTAAGATGTATGATTTCTTTATTGCTGGGATCGCAAAGGTTACGATCACTCTGTATGAAAGAAAAAGACATGTAATATACAGAAAAATCAAATAACATTCTAAAGCGCGATGAATTTCCCGTTAAGACTATCTATATATATACCCTCGCGTATTTAATTATGTATTTAATAAAACACTGCGCGAGTTCTAATGGTTAAAACACACACACACACACACACACACACATATATATATATATATATATATATATATATATATATATATATATATACATATATATATATATATATATATATATATATATATATATGACTTAACTAAGTTTATTACTTATAAATTCCTTCGCGACTTTAAAAGTTACTCTAGCATTTAAGCCTCTATTATTTTTGGAAATAATATAATAGCTATATCATTACAGTTACAACTGGAACTATTGAGATGGTTTAATTTAATAGATTTAAATTAACACAAAATCCATTGAACTAGAATGACTGAACTAGACCTCTGATCACTTTAAACAATTATATTTTACCGTTTTGCACAGAATAGAATTCACTGCAAAATATATATGAAAATCCAGGGGAAAATAATAAATAACACGATTTCAAATATAGCTAGTGCTTCTGTTAAGGTCTGGCCAACGAGTGATAACATGCATTTCTTCATGGTCTGTATATATTTAACATAGAATGTAAGATGAGTGGGACATGAGAAAATTGACTTTTTTTAGATCTCAGGAAACTTTAGGGGATCTGACCGCCAGACTAAAGAGAGATGCCGCCCCTGGTCTTCTGTATCTCCGCTCGTTGCGTTCGCGACGGCTTTCCCGTGCGCTCCCACTGCGATCGTTCTGTGATTAACACCGAGAAGCGAAATACCGGCAGGAAACTTGCGTCGCGTTTCAGGGACCACTACTGCCTCTTTGATAGCGTGCCGCTAGTCTTTCCTGAGATCTCTTCCGTGTCTTTGATCGTGGTCGCTACTATCGTTTGATGTTGGCAACGCCCCCCCACTGGCCAAGTTAATGAAAATAACTGCATATGATTGCTCAAGAGATATTCGTGGGCGTGATTTAACCTCTCCTTAAATCAATGCGATGACCAGAATGAACGGTAGATAAACTGTCCACATATTAATCAGCAAACGTGTTGACCATCTGCGTGGAAAGGTTGCATAGCTAATGAGTCCAGGTGAAAAAAATCCCGTTTTGACGAAAAGTTACAATATTCGGGCCCACTGATGCTATACGAAGGCGTCGTTACGAAGGGTCGTACTATATCATCCAACACGTCAGGGGTACCGATGTTATGAGAGGGTTCTTACCATCATCTAACAAATTCAGGGATGGCTAAGTTGTCTGTCACAATCGTCCCCTCTTTTGAGACATGAAAACATCTTTTCATGTTTGATTTATGACAATGAAGCTGCCCTGATCGGTAGCTTTTGGATGTTTGGTATCTTCAACTTCCTCCTCTTCCTCCGTAGTCCAGTTTCTACTCAGGAAATCCGCCCAGACATTCTGTCTTCCCAGAATGTATTCCACTATGAAAGAATAAACGCTTAAAAGGAGGGCCCAACGCATGATCCTTGCGTTAAATTCTTTATTGGCACCAAGAAAGGCTAACGGAGCGTGGTCTGTTTGCACCGGGAAAGATGTACCATAGAGAAACTCATGATGGCGTCTGATACCGTCAATCAGTGAGACATTCTCTTTCAACTACGCTGTAGTTTCGTTCAGCTTTATTTAATTTCCGACTGCCATAGGCAACTGGAAATAGCATGTTCAGGTCCCTGTCCTCGGCTTGAAGCAGTGTTGACCCGATGCCCTGACCTGACGCGTCGACCCGCAGTACAAAAGGTTTCTTGAGGTCGGGCAACCTCAAAATGGAGTATGCAGACAACTGTCCTTTCAAAGTGCTGTACGCGTGTTCGCACTTTTGATCCCATATGACCTTATCAGGACAACCTTTCTTTGTGAGGTCAGTCAGAGGTGCCGTCAGTCCGTTGAAGTTCTGGATGTATTTCTGATAATACGCACATAGTGATGTGAAGGAACGTACGTCTTTCTTCGTTCGGGGTCTTTTTGCTGCCACTATTTTCTTCACGTTCTTCTTAATAGGCCAACTGCATCCGTGAGAAATAGTATGCCCCAGGAAGTCTAACTGTTCAAACCCGATGAGACATTTGCTAGGTCTGGCTGTGAGACCGGTTTCCTGTAGTCTCCTGAGGAGCATAGCAACCGTAGCAATATGTTCTTCATAGGTTTCCGATGCAATTAATATGTCATCCATGAAATTATGGATATGGGGACTTTGCAAAGGTTCTAGAAGCTTCCTCATCATCCTGGTGAATACTCCTGGTGCGTTATGCAATCCGAACGGCATCACATTAAATGTGTAATGTCCTTCACTAGTGCTGAAAGCTAACAAAGGTTTAATTTCCTCCTTGACTGGTATTTGATAATAACCTTTACTGAGGTCAATCTTGGAGAAAATCTTTGCTTTGCTGAGCTTGGTGAACAACTCAGAAACAGTTTGGAGAGGTTCGGGCTGGACTTCCGTTACAGCGTTTAGCAGCCGGTAATCTATGCACAGCTGAGCTTCCTTATTGGGCTTCTGCAACAGCACTACACTCGAACTGTAAGGAGATGTTGACTCGCTGATAATTCCTGCCTAACGCAGCTTGACTATTTCTCCGCGAAGTGCATCAGCTTTAGCGTACGGGATGGGGTAAACTCTGGTTCGAACAGGGGTCTCGTTTGTTAATTTCATATCAAATTCGATGAGATTTGTTCGACCAGGTACATCCGTTAAGACTGCACTGTCCTGTTTTAGTAGCGCCCTGGTTTCTGTTTGTTGTTCTGGTGAGAGATTGTCGCCGAACTTGACATCTTTAAAGGATTCTGTGGATTGCAATGGATACTCCATGCAACCATCATCATCTTCCTCGTCTTCCGTTGCTATGGCGACAGCTAGGAGATGCTCGGAGGATGGCACCGGTCTTTCCAAATATTTCTTAAGCAGATTTATGTGGAAGACCTCCTTTCCTTTGATGGAGATCTTGTAATTGGTACGTGAGATCTTTTTAAGGACGGTAAACGGCCCTTGCCATCCGATGCGAAGTTTATTGCTTCCGGTTGGAAGTAGCAACAAAACTTTCTCCCCTGGTTGTAGTTCTCTCTCTTTTGCAGCTTTGTTGTATCTTTTAGCATGTTTAGCGCGGGCTTTCTTAATGTTGGTAGTAGCTAGATCCCATCATAGCTTTAACCTTTCCTTGAGCTCAGATACATACTTGCTTGCAGAGACGACTGTCTCGTCAGCCTTTTGGTCTGTCAGGGACCGAAGTAAGGCTTCTAGTGGCCCCTTTATAGGTCTGCCAAATAAAAGTGTAGCAGGCGGGAATCCCGTAGACGCTTGGGGAACCTCTCGGTAGGCGAATAAGGCAGCCGATATATATAGGTCCCAGTCTTCCGGTTTCTCCTGACCCAGCTTACGTAACATGGTGGTGAGGCTGCCATTAAAACGTTTTATGAGCCCATTTCCGGCCGGATGGTAGGGACTTGTGTGGGTATGTTTGGCCCTCAAGATCTTAAAGATGTCCTCCATTAACAGGCTACGGAATTGGGATCCATTGTCCGTCAAAACTTGTTGAGGGAATCCCAACCGTGTAAAGATTTGCACGAGGGCTTCTGCGACATGCTTGGAATCTATGCATGTTAGCGGTACAGCTTCGGCCCACATAGTGCAAGTGTCGACTAAGGTCATGATGAACCTGTTCCTTCTTTTGGTCTTTTCCAGGGGTCCAATGATGTCGACAGCAACCCGTTCAAATGGAGTCCCTACTATTGGCATTTGCCCCATGGGTACTGGGGGTGTCCAGTGCTTGGGTGCTACCCGTTGGCACTGGGCGCATGATTTCACATACCTGATAATGTCAGAGTTCATTCCTGGCCACCAATAGTGGGTTTTTATTCGCTGAATAGTGGCGTTTTGTCCCGTATGTCCGCTAAAGGGAAGAGAGTGCCCCATTTCTAAGATCTGGCTTCTGTACTGCGTCGGTACTAGGAGCTGGTTACTCCCCGTGTCCGGGTTGCCCGTTCTACGATACAATACGCCATCCTTAGAAAAGATGTCGCCGCTGTGTCTTGGGTCCATAGCCATGGACAGTTTTCTAAAGCAGAGCTCCAGAGTAGGGTCCTTTTGTTGCGCCTCCTCCAGTTCATTCAGCAACAAATTTTGTGCAGGCTCCCTCTCCTTCTTAGTTTGCCCTCTTGTGGTTACCGCTGCCACAATCGGCTCCTTAGGTCTCCCAATAAACACGTATCTACATCACAGGATAACTGGGTAGATCGGATCATCCATTATGGCCGCTTTAATAACACCTCTGACAAAATCAGAGTGTATCTCTACCAGTGCGATAGGAAGCGTCCTGGGTGCATCACTCCTGAAAACTCCACTAAGTTTGACGGTTTCCTCTGTCTCCTGACCTGGTTTGACTAGGTGTCTGGCGACAATACAACTAAAGTCCAGTGTCAAAGAGACAAGTAGTTGAGGTACCATTCAAAATTACAGTTCCTCGCGTTGAGGGTCGGTCCCCCTCAGGTTGAGAATCACTGACATTGACTCTACCTTGCGAGGCTGTATGCAAACAGCCGATGCGGCTTGGCCCGGTATGTTTGCCCTGATCAGACGTTCCTGGTGTAGGGGTCTTCCCTTTTCCTTGACCTTGGTGGCCGCGCTGCCACGTAGGCTTGGTGGGTTGATCAGAATTATTATTTGGGGAAAATCGGGTTTTGTAGAATTTCGATTTTTCCTGTGGAGGTCTCTGGGTATTATTTTCTCGTTGAATATAATTCTGAGAGGAATTTGAGGAATAGGATGACTGCTCTAGATTTTGTTTACGAGATGGCTCATCTGTGGGTTTACGTTTAGTGTTGGGAAGTTCGGCCATTGCATTGGTATAGTGTTCTGCCTTATTGAGGATGTCCTCAAGCCTGACTGCGCCCTGTTCAGCCAAAAATCTACGGGTTTCGTTTGACAAAGTTGACTTTATCTGTTCCACAAGAACAAGTTCAAGTAGTCCCTCATATGTAAGAGGTAAGTCAGATAATTCAATGCACTTTGTCAAATAGCCCGTGAGACGTGAAGAGAACTGCGGAAAAGTTTCCGTGCTCTCTTTCCGGCTGTTTCTGAACATTTGCAGAAATTTTCGGGCGGTCATCTCAAACCGTTCTAGCAAGGCCTTCTTCAGCATGTCGTAATCATGTTGGTTGGTTCCCAGCTTTGTGTACACGTCATACGCATTACCTTTCAACGCAGTTGAAAGTTTAAGTGCCCAAGGGAACTCTCTAACCCATACAGATTTGCGAGCCTCTCGAATTGCTCTATGAAGGTGTCTATTTTTTCATTGGGGCTGGGAAAAGACTGTAAAGCAAAAGACATCGCCGTTAATTGGGCAGATTGAGTGCTGGAGAGATCCATTGACTGAGACTGGGGCGAAGACGGCTCTCCGTTATTCGAAGTAGAGGCGCCCCGACTCTCTAAAGCCTTAAGCACCAGTTCGTGCTGTCTTTCCCTGTCTCTCTCTCTTTCCCTGTGAGCTTCTATCTCTGCCTCAATTTTCTTCTGCTCCAATTGACGATCGTCCGCTTCTTTCTTCCTAGCTTCTGCCCTCTCTTCCGCTTCTTTCTTCTCTGCTCTATCCTGTGCTTCTTTCCTCTCTGCTCTCTCTTGCTCCGCGTCATACCTTTCAAGTTCCCTGTTGACAAACAGGTTCGCGGCTTCTCCTTCTAATCCTGAGTCCTTCGCCTCCTGTCTCAAAATGGATCTTATCCTAATTCTCTCTGCCATGCCAACGAACTGGATGCTTCTAAGACTAGAGAATAGTAAGAAAAACCAAGGAGGGAAAAACTCAAAGCCGCTACGAGAAAAAAACACAAAGTATAAATTTACTTGTGTTACCTCCTACTATGTAGTGCTAACTTATCGCTGCTATTATTGTCACTTAAGACTCTTAACGCAAGCGACTATGCCACGTTAAAATGGTAAGTTACACTAGAAAAAAATCTACCCTTGCTAACAGTTGAGAAAAATTTATATTAAAACAATTTAAGGGGAAAAAAAAATTTCCCTGAAATTTTAATTTTCCGTCAACAAAACTCCGCCCCTGAAGTCAGTTTATGAGAAGAGACGATGTTAACTAGACTTAAAAGTCAGAACAAGGCGTCTTTAGCTTAAGCTCAACTCTAGTAACTTCAAAAAGCTTTAGTGACTGTAAAAACAATCACGCAATCCCAGCAAATCTTATAAAGAAAAATTTAATATTTCTCTGCCAGAGAATAATTTAAATAACAAATATTTTTGTTTATCCGTACTTTCTACTGGTGTGGAAAGAAAACAACCTGTAAATATGCTGTGTGGACGACCCAAATACTAAAAGGCGTTGTCTAGGGGTGTAATTAATTTTTATTTTATTTATTTCCCTAATTCACAAAGACATATCATTCACACTCTATCTAGTTAGACCCAGACTTAATCAGACTCAAAAATATCTTTATCCCGGCGAGCCAGCCAAATATTGTCGTAAATTTATTTTGAGAGAAAGAGTCTTGGAAATGGTGGTCCGGTTTAGAGTGGAGAATGATGATGAAAGCTCAGGGATAGAAAGTGTGGAGAGTAAAGAGTTGCTTCAGGGTGTGGTGGGGAGAGTAAAGACAGACTTATTTACGACAAATCGTTCATCTCAATCTTCTCTTCAGAATCTCTTGGTCAAAACAATTATTTGCCAGTCTCCAGACACACACCTGCGCTCACACCGATTTGGTGCTTCAAACACACAGACGCACGTGAATACAAACTATATTAAACAAATAGGGGAAATTGTTGGGCTTTGGGTATTCCAACACAGTACTAAATAAGTTTATAAGGTTTATTCTCATTTAAAACAATCACAAAAAACTATCATGTGTTACATAAAAAATATCGTAAGTACAGAAGATACAACTAACAAGGTGACGGGGGGGGGGAGGGAGGGTGAAGAAGATTGGTATCGACTAAGCCCTTACAGCTTGTATTTGACAAAGATAAACCCAGTCCAAAGATAGATAATTATCAGGAACATAGGTAATGTAACCCACCAGTGAATTTAATTACTCCGAAAGAGGTGTTACAATATTAGGTATGGGTGGTAGAAAAAAATCCTGTTATTCCCAATTGTTCTTCCCTTTACTAAGCAAATGAAAGGGAGGGGGGTAAACAGAGTTAACAAAATATCCCACTTAAAGGAACAATGCAGGGTATACAGAAAATGTATAGGTAGGCAAGTTAACAAAATGGTTTTTTCAAAAAAATTAAATCTCCTGTCATTCATGCACGCGCGTGAGGATCCACACTCATATACTCACACACACTTACCGATTGCAGCATCAGACAATCCATAGAATTATATAAACAGCAATTACACTCTTGACATGTGAAAATGTCTAGTACTTCGATGTCCTGCCCCAGATGTAGCGAGGTTTGCTGATAGCAAATATTCCCACTTATCGCCGGACTTGAAGCCTAAGAGTTCTTGTGTTTTATTGTAAAAAAAGGAGTCTATGGGATGGCACTGACACAGTTTGATACAGGGGTGAAAATGAAGTGGTCTCTTTAATTTCGCGCTAGTGGTAAAATTCCTTCAACGCGTGATGATAGCAACTGACCGGTAAGTTTTAAATCCAGTGAGGAAAACCTAGGCCGAGTCACAGTTCAGGTAAATAGGTACTCTCTCACAACAGAGCAGTAAATAAAATATCGCTACTGGCAACTGTTCATCTTCCAGTTTATCTTACAGGTTGAAATTTAATTTGATGATTTATTTAAATGTTCTTGGGTAGGCTTTCTTTCATGTAATTATGATAGCTAGGCCGCATCGGACCGCCACAAGATTAAATTTAAAAATGTTTCATCAATATGTCTGGAAGTTTTAAGATGTATGATTTCTTTATTGCTGGGATCGCAAAGGTTACGATCACTCTGTATGAAAGAAAAAGACATGTAATATACAAAAAAATCAAAAAACATTCTAAAGCGCGATGAATTTCCCGTTAAGACTATCTATATATATACCCTCGCGTATTTAATTATGTATTTAATAAAACACTGCGCAAGTTCTAATGGTTAAGACACACATATATATATATATATATATATATATATATATATATATATATATATTTATATATATATATATATATATATATATATATATATATATATATATATATATAGAGGACTTAACTAAGTTTATTACTTATAAATTCCTTCGTGACTTTAAAAGTTACTCTAGCATTTAAGCCTCTATTATTTTTGGAAATAATATAACAGGTATATCATTACATTTACAACTGGAACTAATGAGATGGTTTAATTTAATAGATTTAAATTAACACAAAATCCAGTGAAATAGAATGAATGAACTAGACCACTGATCACTTTACACAATTATATTTTACCGTTTTGCACAGAATAGAATTCACTGCAAATATATATGAAAATCCAGGGGAAAATCTAACACGATTTCAAATATAGCTAGTGCTTCTGTTAAGGTCTGGCCAACGAGTGATAACATGCATTTCTTCATGGTCTGTATATATTTAACATAGAATGTAAGATGAGTGGGACATGAGAAAATTGACTTTTTTTTAGATCTCAGGAAACTTTAGGGGATCTGACCGCCACACTAAAGAGAGATGCCGCCCCTGGTCTTCTGTATCTCCGCTCGTTGCGTTCGCGACGGCTTTCCCGTGCGCTCCCACTGCGATCGTTCTGTGATTAACACCGAGAAGCGAAATACCGGCAGGAAACTTGCGTCGCGTTTCAGGGACCACTACTGCCTCTTTGATAGCGTGCCGCTAGTCTTTCCTGAGATCTCTTCCGTGTCTTTGATCGTGGTCGCTACTATCGTTTGATGTTGGCAACGCCCCCCACTGGCTAAGTTAATGAAAATAACTGCATATGATTGCTCAAGAGATATTCGTGGGCGTGATTTAACCTCTCCTTAAATCAATGCGATGACCAGAATGAACGGTAGATAAACTGTCCACATATTAATCAGCAAACGTGTTGACCACCTGCGTGGAAAGGTTGCATAGCTAATGAGTCCAGGTGAAAAAAATCCCGTTTTGACGAAAAGTTACAATATTCGGGCCCACTGATGCTATACGAAGGGGTCGTTACGAAGGGTCGTACCATATCATCCAACACTTCAGGGGTACCGATGTTATGAGAGGGTTCTTACCATCATCTAACAAATTCAGGGACTGCTAAGTTGTCTGTCACAGAAGCCTATAATAGATGCTCTTGACTTTTGGCCACTGTTGGATTACTACTGCAAAGCAGCGGAGGCAATACCGTCACAATAATAAAATATATATATTACAACTTACCCCGATTACTGGTGACTTCTTGCACGCAGAAACTTCTGGATAGTGTCGGGCTGCTGGTTTTGAGAAGCCGTCTTACAGGTTGTCGGGGTATTACTTTAATTATAAGCCCACAGTTATTCAGTATGTAGGTTCCTTAGACTCGTGGTTTCCAGTAATATAGTCGAGTTTTCTTTCTGTCTAGTATCAGAAGATCCTCTAATACGTGGCCCTGTCCTTATGTTGCAATCCTGTTTCTATTCGTTATCCCGCTGTCTGAAATGCTTTCTTCTTGACGAGATGAAAAGGCAGTGAAGTAATCTTAGAATGTTGTAGATTTTAAGCGACATTTTCGCTCACACGCCCATGTGGTATCATTGGAGAAAGCTCCAATCAGAAGTGGTTTATGTTAGCATTTCCATGCCAACCCAATCATGAATTAGTGTCTGATATTGGTAAGGGTTATTTTTCTCCCATTCCCTCATCTGTAGAACATTCTACATGACACACAAGATATTTTCTTTACATGTCATTTATAAAACTCCATCTGCCTGTCTTCCATGACCATATTAAGGTCTCGTTTTTTTCCGTTTCACCTGTCATGTTTACAAACTCACCACTTCAAATATCTAACATTGTAATCTCCTCCCTGATGTTATTCCCCTGTAACTGTTTATTACAACAAGGTCTTGGCGGAAGCGAGTACGTAACTTTCCGTGCTCCAAAATCACATTTCTTATCTTACTGACTGTGTCTTAATCTTTAACCAGACAGACATCTTCGGACACGTCATGTGCGATCTGACAACTTATCTCCCAATATCGTTTGTATATTCATATTGGAGCCTGTGGAACCTATGAACAACATTAGTTTGTGTAGCTTTTCCAGACAAAAAGTCTGGATTAACAATAGGAATGTCGCTTTGTGTAGACTCTTACTCCGTCTAGGAGCTAGTGTGACAGGGGCGCTAGGTGGTACCTCACACCCCAGACCCGTGCACCAAGAAAATTTATAAAGGATCGTTTGACAGGGGTTGCAATTATTGGTTGCTTGCAACCCTCTCAGCAGCAGACTTAACAATTCAAGCAACCCAAAGCCTTATGCAGATCAACATTTAATTCTACCGAACAGAACCGAACACCAAACAAACAATCCAACAAACAATCCAACGAACACCCAGTCAGTGTTCATAGACTGTCTGAAAAACAATAAATAAAACAATGTCTAAGTGAACATCAATAGCATGGATAATAACACTTACCATACAGAAAACATGCGCCCATCTGATATCATCAACTATCTCACACACTCATGCGTGTCGTCCAATGCGACTAGTATGGTGTTGTGCATGAGGCTGGCAATCGCACCGGGTAACATAGGTTGCTACCGAAACCACTACTGCAAGAGCATCTGAATGCTTCATGCTGAGACAAAACCACACCGGTGTGGCCCCATGCTCCCTCAGGAGCGGAGGAGAGAAATATACAACTCTAAGTACGCCCACGTGCTCTCACAAACCATGTTCACATAACAATAATAATCAACTGGACATAAAATAATATTCTTCAATACATGTACAACAAATAATCTCAATAATGAGAATTAACTACTACCTCTCAACCGACCCACACCAATACTCGTTCTCGCACTCTGAACATGTCGTAAGTGACGACTGGTGCGCCTGGCCACAAACGTGTCATATGTGACCCCTGACGAGATTGGGAACTCATCACATGAAACACATTATTACAGTTACAACCACTGTAAGAGCATAAAAAATGCTTCTGTTGACTTGTGGTGGACACCAGCCGCATTGGTGTTTCCATGCTCCACCGGGAGCAAACAGAGAAACACCTGTCTCAACTTGCCTTACGCACCAGAAATCTAAATGACTATTCTCCCTTCTAAGTAACCACTAAAGATAAACAGTAGAATAATCAATAATCGTGAAATACACTTAATTACTTTTACATTAAAGGATAATATTCTTGGCTTTAACCAAAAACTGGAACTAAATACACCGCGTGTCGCTCGGCATAACATATTATGGGTTTAACACGCGGAGCGTGTTTAATCAGACTCGCTATCGCCGCGCCTTTTATCACCACGAGGCTACAATCTTGCGATCGTTAATCTTATCTAAATTTCCAGTGGAATAGCCTTTCTGAAGAATGAAATAATCGCTCTTAAACTTTCACATCTATCTATCTATCTCATTAAACATTAATAATAGCCACATCGATATAATTTAAGAATCCTAGATAAAACTAATGCTAATTTAAATTAACTCACGTGCTCAAGGCATTTACAGCTTGGCTCTTGTGTGTCTTCTTCGTCTGTTCTTACTGGGCGGCTGTCTCAACAATCCCAGTTTCGCCACTTGCTACCCCTTTTATAGGCCCTGGCCTAACCACTCAATTTACTGCGCGCTTACGCGCATTAATCTGCGCCACACAGATAACACACGCGATTATTGCTCCAGAATGCATGAAAACACAGATATACACAACTAGAGCAAAAACACTACTAATATGTAGGCTTATTATGGCCTTGTAATAAATCTGCTTGAAGATAACGTGATCAAAAGGCACTAAACCACATAGACAACATGACTGCCCAGATGGGGCCAGCGCCGAGAACGACAGATCTCAAGATGGCGCTGTCACACTAGCGACAAGCGAAAAGCCAATGTGGCAAGTTCGCTCTGCACAAACAGAAGTCAATGTTGTTTCAGAAATAGATCGGGCGATCAGGTAAAATTAATGAAGAGCCAAACTAAAACAAGCTGTAATAAGAAAACCTTGAACTATGAAAGTGAAAACAACGTCAAGGTGCGGGTAAGAAAAAAGAAAAGGAAGGGCGCAGGAAAAATGAAAGGATGGCGCCGGAAAATGTAACGACAAAAGATTGACTCGTCACACTCTCAAATCTATATTTGTTCTCGCTAACACTGCTGCGCAATATCTAAATATGATAATACAGTTAATTATCAAATATTAGCAGCACCACTTGAAAAGCTTCTCGTGCCCCTGTGGTACGTGTACCCCAGTTTGGGGATCTTTACTATAGGGTCTATTAGAAACTAGGACGAGAGACATTAGGGAACAGCGGTGTGTTAGGGTTTTTTCAGACTACGTTCTCCTCTTAAGCGCTCACGTCAAATCTCTGTATAATCAAAACACTTGTACATGTAACCGTTATAATAAGTAATATTGCTGAATTTATCCTGAAAGTCCTCACCCCCCTTTTACCCCGGAACGCCCCCCCCCCCCCCCCCCCCGGTCGCCCCCTTTTTCCCTTATCGCCCCCTTAGCTCCTCCAAATGCCAACAGGGGGCGGTAACTTCCACTTTGTGAACCACTAATTTAAATGATTTCATAATTTGCCGCGGTAGCGCAGTGGTTAGTACACTGGCTTCATAGCTCGGTGGTCCATGGCTCGATCCCCAGTTGAGGTGGGATTTTTTAGACCGCAAACGGCTCCAGGTGTCGACCCAGCCTCATGACCTGGGTACCGGAGTAACTCCGGAAGGTTAAAAGCGGCAGGCGTGATGCTGACCACATCACCCCTAGTGTGCCGATTGTCAAGAAAATATGGGCCTAACACCATATTCCCAATATGCCTCAATGGGCGTGTAACGGGATCCTTTACCTTTTTTTTTTTTTTTGTGACAAATATTTTACTAAAAACAAAGCACATGAACATCCGCCATTTTGGATGCAACATTCGAGGTAATCCTTGTGCCACTCGAGGTCCCTCAGCGGAATGCGTACCCCAGGTAGAGAACCATAGACTTAAGACAGTTGTCACTGCAAAACACACAGGTAATAACCGCATATTTATCTACGTAATAATAACACGACATTAAGTAAAAAAAGAAAAATTTACCTTTCTCAGAACAGATCATAAAGATAAAAACCATCGTGTTTATTTACATCACGACACGGTACCAAATTATAACAAATTAATCTTTACATGACATAAAGATAATAACAGGGGATTTATCTACATTTACCTGTTTCGAGACGCAACATAAAGATAAAAAAACTGTTCATTTTTTATCTCTCTAGACACGTTGTAAAGATGGTAATTGTGAATTTGTTGTCTTATTATACACAATACAATACCGCTTATTATTCGTCATCATTATCCTTCGGTTTCTCACAGAGCACAGACCTTCAACAAAGTCCACATGTCCCGCGCCATCAGCGCCTACCTAACCCCTCTCATTAATGACTCCAGTTCTCTTCTCCGTGTGTTTTCTTGTCTCTCCCTCTACCTCTCCTAACCTGGTGGTTCCAGCGCAAGCACTACCTTGTAATTCTATCCTGTTTCATTATGTGTGTCCTATCCATCGCCAGCAGCCTTGTTCGTATAATACAAGAATATTCCAGACACCAAATCTTGAGATTTGCGTAGAAGAAAAAAAAAATAATGACCTTTGTCTTTTAAATTTGCATATGAAAACTCTTTTTCTTGACCATATATTGTTTTCTTTTGTCCCGTACGTTTCCCGTTCGTCTCTAGGAGACACAAGTAAATAACAGGACAACTCCACCCTCAAGCATGTCGTAAAAAGGAATTAGTATTTGGTTATGCATGGGGTTGGCAATCTCATTATGTAAGTCAAGTTGCCATAGAAACCACTGCTTTAAGAGCACGTGACTGTTGCTTGGTGCAGGCTTCCTGCAATAGGGACCAGCTGTAGTTGTGGTTTCATGCTCCGGAAAGAGCTGATAGGAACATGGTGATGATGATGTTGATGACGATGGTAATGATGATGATGACGATGATGGTGATGATGACGACGATGGATGGTGATGATGACGATGATGGTGATGATTATGGTGAGGATGATGATGGTGATGATGATGATGATAATGGTGATGATGACGATGATGGTGATGATGACGATGATGGATGGTGATGATGACGGTGATGGTGATGATGATGATTATGGTGATGATGATGACGACGATGGTGATGAGGATGACGATGGTAATGATGATGACGATGGTAAGATGATGACGATGGTGATGATGACGACGATGGTAAGATGATGACGATGGTAAGATGATGACGATGGTAATGATGATGACGATGGTGATGATGAACTGTTCGTGTGCTCTGATAAAGGCCTGGCTGGTTGACACCTCAGAACTTGTGTCAATTTTTGAAATCGGTTCTGAATATTTTGTAACAAAATTCCTTTCACGGTAAAATAAAACAAAAAAACTACGCCCAGCTGTTTTAAAATTCTGGTTATTTTTAGACTAATTCTTGTCTCAGGTGCGCCATCAGTTTTATATATAGATTTATATCAGCAAATTGGTGATACCGTTTTTCTCAGTGCGCGTCCTAGCGTTTCAGATTATTTTGATTTAAAAAAGTCCCTCGTGTATTTTTATTTAAAGTGCTTCCTACAGTAAGAAGTTCTCTGGTTTTCTAGAAATGTCATTACTGTGCTTCTGTTTATAAGGAGAGTTTCCTCCTGCCTTTTCTTGTGCGCTGGAAAGAATTATCAGGTGAAAAGATATTATGTCTGACATGAACTGTTGGAACTGGAAAATTCCCAGGGAAAACAAGCGTTTGAACTTCCACATATTGTGACTTTCGTTAACTCGAATTATCTTGTGTTGATGTTCTCTCCGATTTGTTCTTATTTCCATTTCTGTTTCTCTATCGCATGCACAAACACACGTACGCACACAAAGAAGATAGATAGATAGATAGATAGATAGATAGATAGATAGATAGATAGGTGGGTGGGTAGTTAGGTAGGTAGGTAGGTAGGTAGGTAGGTAGGTAGGTAGGTAGGTAGGTAGGTAGGTAGGTAGGTAGGTAGGTAGGTAGGAAGGTAGGTTAATATACTACTGGACAAAAGTTAAGGGCCACCATTCAGTTTATATAATTGATTGGCAAACTGTAAAGACAAGTGAAAATGTCATTAAAACTGAGCTAAGAGAAATGTGTATACATTTCTGTGTGCACTAGGTTAATTTTTTTTTAATGTCCAAAAACTGGGTCACTTTAACCCGCACGTGAAAATTGCCATTGTTGCTGCAAAAACTCGTGGTTTTTGCAACACGCCCCACTAGTTCAAAAGGTGAAAAAGTGAGTTGAATTTGAATGCATGTGGAAAATGATCATCGGTAAAGAGTGTTCACCGTTGGTATGCAATAAATCAGTATGACAAGTGGTCGAAGTGATCACTGCGTTAGCCATGCCATCAAGGAGAAGTCTCAGCACTGTAGACCGTGGTCGAGCCATGGCATGGATTCAGGATGGTCAATCTGTTCGTCATGTTGCAAGACGTTTAGCAGTGTCCTTCTTGAGAGATTTCAAGCTACCGGACATTTGGAAAATCGACCCTGCTCACGAAGAATTATATAAACCTTGTCTAAACTGAATGGAGGCCCTTAACTTTTGTCCAGTAGTATAGATAGGGTTGTAGGTGGAATTGGATGAGATGGGAGACAGATGGATGCATTGGCAGGCAGGCAGACAGATAGACCAATAGATTAAATTGATTGACAGACAGACCAATAGATGAGATTGATAGACAGACAGACGAAAAGATTAGATGAATGTACAGGCAGACCAATAAATTAGACTGAAAGACAGGCAGACAAATAGATTAGACTGATAGACAGACAGACAGACCAATACATTAGATTGATAGACAGACAGGCTAATAGATTAGATTGAAAGACAGTAAGACCAGTAGATTAGATTAGTATAGACTAACCGATAGATAAGACTGAGAAACAGACCAACCGATAGAGTAGATTGGTAGACGGACAGACTAATAGATTAGATTGATAGACAGAAAGACCAATAGATTAGTTTGGTAGACGAACAAACCGATAGATTAGATTGATAGACAGAAAGATCAATAGATTAGATTGGTAGACGGACACCCACCTACCTGAGGATGACATCAAAGGAGCAAGAATCTAGAGGGGTATGTCATGGATGGCACAGGCAGAAGCTATGATTGTTCAGGTGACCAGGGTTGAAAATGTATCCAAAGGGGAAGAGTGGAGTAAGTCAGGGGATAACTCGATAGACTACCAGCAGGTCATCATTAGCCTTTGCAGAGAGTCCAGATCTTGGAGCAATGGAAAAGCAGAGCTGGAGATTAATCAGCTGATAAGTGATCATGCTGATGATGATGACGCCATTGTGTACACTGATGGGTCTGTATTGCATGGTGATAAATCAGGGTGGGGCTTCTCTGGGAGAATAAAGGGCAGGGTCGTCGCTGAACAGAGTCTACATGACAACAACCTCCAGCATGAGAATGGAGGTAGAGGCAGTTACTGCGGCACTGAGGTTGGCTGTCTGAAACTCCATCAACTAGGGCAGTTATATTGTCAGAATCTCAAGCCATGCTTCGGAAAATTCAGAACGGATGGCTGCGGCAGGAATGGAAAACATCAATAGAATCCTCAAGTCTTGAAGAACTGGTGTGGATTTACTGTCCTGGTCATGCAGGGGTACGTAGCAATGAGAGAGCTGGCAGACTGGCCTCGAGAGCACCCATAGTGGGGACACTGGACTTGGATAAGGGAGAGATACTAATGGCTAGTAATAATCGCCTGCTGAATAATGACACTGCAGTGGATGAATCACCAAGGCTGAGACTGTTGGAGTTTGGCATCGAACGTGGGACTAGCTGAAATGGACGTGAGAGAGGATGCATCCGTCGTATGTACAACCAGCGTGCTACAGGTTCAATTAGCATTCATACTCTTCGACATTTGCTGAGGAAGTGAGCACCTATGGGTTTGCCCGGAGTGCAGTGAGGTCGATTCTGATTAACAATAACAATAAGAAACCGATATATTAGATTGATAGACAGACAGACCAATAGATTAGATTGATAGAGCGAAAGAAGACATATTTTCACATTATGTATGTGGCGTCTCAATTTCATTTCTATGATATAATGTTCAATCAGATTGTTCGTGTAAACATTTGGTACGTTCAGTGTGTCTTTGTGTTTGTTCTTGCGTGAAAAGATCTTTCCTCCAAAGAACAGTTCGTTGAAATCTCAGAAGCTGACAAAGATTTTTTTTTCCATTTTCATTTACGTTTCCTGTTTTATTCTTCCCCATAATCAGTTCATATTGGCTGTTGTGATTTGACTTTTGCATTTGTATCATCTCTTTATATCACTCATCGATCAGTCAGTCAGTCAGTCAATCAATACCTTTGATCTCCTTTTAATAGACCTTCAACAAACACATGCCCTGTCTCCTGCCGCGTGTCACCAACTCAAGGTATTTCCATGTCTCCATGTATTTCCTCATCATTTTCATGTCTGTCCAGTTCTCTTCTCCGTGTACTCTTCGGTCTGAATCTACATCTTTAACCCGGGGGATATCAGAATAAGTATTGCCTGGTTATGCTATCAAAAGGTTTCCGCAATTTATGTCCAATCCATCACCAGAGGCTTCTTCTTAATTCTTGGAACCACTGGTACTTGTCTGGCTCTTGTCATCCTTTCTACGTTAGTGATCTTGTCATACTATTACAATTCATCTAGTTCTTGTCATCAGTTTTACGTTAGTGATCTTGTACTATTTCAACACATTGTCACAGAACTGGCCGTTTGTTTTTTCTCATTCTCTGTCTCTCTGTCTCTCATCTCTCTCTGCAACTATCTATTTATTTCTTCATTTTATGAACACAAACCTGTCCCATCGCCGCGCCTTAAATTTGTTGCCCTCTTTTCATGCTGCAATAGTGTTATTTCACGGCTAATTGACTATCCTTAAGGATTAATTCTAATCGCTTACTTTGTTGAACCAGATTTGACTTCATACGGTCAGCGTAAAGATGATTGTTGACACAGGTAGTGTTGAATGCGTATAGCGACAATACCGAATCAGACTGCAAAAGAAGGGCAAATATTGTCTGTGACGAAAAGTCGTGGCAAGCGATATGTCAGCAATTATCCGTCTGGTGAACGAATTCAAGTTCATGTGATAATCGCTTAATTGCCTCCGTCCAGACATTGACTGTGAAATTAAAACAGATAAACCCGTCTGGGTGGACAAATTAGCGATGACACTATCTGCAGGCGATGTTACAAATCGTAATTTGAAAGGTTACTTAAGAGAACGGAAGAAGTCGGGCCATATATGGAAGATGAGGTCATGCGTTTAAATTTTAAAATGGTATTTTAAAATATGCAGAGGAAATTGTTGGGATAAACCCCATCATAACACGCATCTTTCTTTCTTCTTTGATCCTTAGCCGCCGACCGTCAAAGCAGTCAGTGGCCATCACGCCTAGTGGCGTCTTGTAGGGCAACAACAAATGTATTCCACTTTGCTCGGTCGGTGGCCATCCTTCGTACAGTGCCCCATAACACGCATGATTGAATACAATTGGCTGGGCAATTCTAGATGTTTTAAACAACAATTATGATTGGAGCCTGGTCAGATTGTAACATCCACGTGCGTGGGACGAAAGTTGCAATATAATCTGACACTTTCGCCGGTTTAGAACACTGTGAAATTCACCTCGTCAAGGAGACAACCAGCTAACCAAAGAATAGGATCAGAATTTTAGGGTGAGTTGTACATTTTAAAATTCTATATTTTGTATTTATTAACATGTGAAAATTGCTAATGGATGACCAAGTCTTTTGAGGCTGGCAACCTCAGCATATAGAATGATGGTTTCATGAACCACCACTGCAAGAACTGGTGACTGCTTTAGGCGGGTTTCTCATAGAGAACCAAAAGCAGAGGTAGTTCCAAGATCCATATGGAGCAGGGAGTGGCTGATGATAGAACTGATGTACATACTTTTTAAATTACTCACCTTTTCAACCAGAGCAAATGTAAAGATATGCAATATAAATGTAATGAATGTTTTCCGCTTACTGGGATTAATATTAATGCTCAG
This sequence comes from Oreohelix idahoensis, assembly GCA_024509875.1. Lineage (NCBI taxonomy): Eukaryota > Metazoa > Mollusca > Gastropoda > Stylommatophora > Oreohelicidae > Oreohelix > Oreohelix idahoensis. Next base: position 38,258 of record JAMPIV010012416.1, read on the forward strand.
AGAGGGTAAAGTTCTGAGGCATATGTGATGGTGGAATGAAATGGGTAAAATGGGGGGGGGGGGGGGGAAGCACCCGATTGTGTGTCAGGAAACCCAATACTCAAGAGGTTATTTGTTTCTCTTCCTTCATTACACTAGTCGGTGGTACCAGTTGATGGTACTATCTCTGGAACAAAGTGTGTGGTATTAGTGGCCTGCTGTCAGCGCTAGACACCATCATCAGACGGGTCTTGAAGATGCTGGACCAGTTTCGTGATTACTCCCTTATATTTCTTGGAACGTGTCACAACCTCCAGACTTGACCAGTGACGTGAGTAAACCAGTCAATAACCTGCAAAGAACCAACCATCGGCTGGAGCAGAAACCAAACCTACTAGCAGCTAAGTTCAAACTTAAAAGCTGCCAAGCGAACGTTTCGAACTGCTCCCTCAATATCCATAACACCACCCTGTGATGATAACCTTTTTTTAAAGAGAATTATTCATTTTACCCTGTTAAATATAATTGATTATTAAATTTGTTATTTGTTCATATACAAATTTAAATTTGATTTAATCCTTTTGAGTGTACTGCACCCGTATGACTCTTAAAAAAATACTCTTAAATACTCTTAAAACAGAGCTACTGAATTAAGATTTCACTGAATTAAAATTGAACAAGCTAAATTCACAATAATTCTTCATAAAAGGTGTCGGGCAGATACTAAGCTAACAGTTGCTAAGTCCAATTCAGCATTGTTCTTGATTTATGAATTATCTTATGAATACTACCTCGAGGTAGAAGCATCATAATCCTTCTATCTGTATCTCTGCCAAGAGTACTCTTGTGCGAAGGTAGATAACTTTGAAGACCCACTCTAGGTTTTGGCCATTGTTGGACCATCACTGCAGAGAAAAAGGGAAGGTAACCCGTGACACCCATCTATTTTATGCAAGCCACCCATTGATGACCATCTGTAACTTCTTGCAATTTGTTTTTATTGTTCTCCACGTCTCAGAGCCACAAAGTAGGACTTACTGGACAATAGAGGGTTAAAGATTTTAACATTTTGTCAAGGACGTGATTTCTTTAATTTCGATATATATTTCCCATTTCAATAAAAGCTCATCTTGCGTTTTACAATAATGTGCCATTCTATATTCTGTTGTTCTATTTTCTTTCGTGTAGTATCATATTGTATTGTTTAGTAAACAGCATTATAATTGAACTATTCTACTCTTTTAAAAAAATTACAAACTATTCTTCACTGGTTATATCCTGATATATTCAATGTAAATGGGTAAACGTAGCGCCCCCCCCCCCCCCCCCCCCCAAATTTTGCCGTAGGGGGGGGGAATGTTTGAGACTTCATGTATACTAGGCCTGATCTTTCATGAGGTGGGATGACTAGTTCCCTTCCTGGCAGACTTTGCCTACCCTAACTCGCGAGCAAAGTCAGGTACCAGTATTCATTTCTTCACCTGGGTATTCTGCTTTTATCATGATAGCAGATAGATAATATTTGTCCTTGTCAGGACTTAGTATCTTATCAAAGCTGTACTTCAGTTAACAGGGTTCGTATATTTTTGAATGGCACATTGCGCTCTGATATAATAAACGGACTTAACTCTAAGTGGAAAGAAGGCAAAACACGCAAGAAAAAAAAAAGTGACGCGACCTGGTTTCCTTTTGCCCCGAGAAGCATACGCTCCAATCACTCTGCCACTCGAAAGCTCATTTTCAGTGTAGATATTTGTGTTAAAATTTTTTTTATTTATTGCCGGGAAATGTGCCCACGCGTCCTATTTTATGTATGGCATCCGCAGGTTCATTATTTTCGCAATCGCCAGAGAGGACTACCCAGCTACTATACCACTGTTCTTCAGCCAGCGGTATGTGGGTGACTTCTGGCGTTACACTGATGCCCTTCTTGTGGCATTTGTAGGATCTTCTGGCTGTACTCGGATGATCAGCTGGTGGCACTTGTATGAGCTTCTGGTGGTACTCCGAGAACCATAACCTCCCAAGAGTTCTAACTTATCAATCAATCAATCAATCAATCAATCCCTGTCTGTCTCCGTGGAACACATCCTCAATTAAAAACACACCAATCCTTCCGGTCTTGTACCATTCGTTCAAGATCTTTCCATATCTTCTTTATCTCTGTCACAGTTTTCTTCTCCATGATCTTAGGCATCCTTCAATTTCTATTACCTTGGGAATTCCAGAACATAGTTCGTACCTCTGTCGCTTTCAACCTCTCTGCTTCCCCCGTTCTTTCCGCCCTTTTTTTTCGTCTTCAGGTTCTATGAAACATCAAGAGTTCTTACCTATGACACACTCAACTTACCCTGCCTCTCACCACCTATCAACATGACCCATCAAAAGTTCTTACTTCTGTGACATCCGCCGTCAGGAGAGGCCTCAGAACCTGGTTTTGGATCAGTTCAAACATCTCCGACGTACTAGTGTACACAAAGCATCGCCATGCATATTATGCACACCCACGAATCGTAATCCATCCCCTGGAGACCTGGCACACAATTTTCAGCTTAAAAAACACATAAACCAGTGCAAACGCACATCCTTCCTTTGACATTTCATAAAACCATCAAACGTTGACCGGTTTCGCGAGCCATCGAGGTATACAGTTTCAGCGGCGGCGTATATTTAGGGATGTTTACCACGATTTATGACATCTACAGCGGCGCGCGGAGTTTAACAAATGGAACCCCGTGCACCCATTCAACCTTTTGACATACAGACGTCGAACGTTACCCTGAGGATAATGCACACAATGTTCTCAAATTGATGCATTGAAATCTGTATGGTTAATGAGTGGATATGCCCTGCGAGACGGGTTGAATGTGTCATGTATTGGTTTAAGTATGTGTCAATTTGAATGTCTGGATTCACACGCAGCGGTCTTGCTGTTATCCGCGTTTTGAAATTTTGTCTGTTTTTTATAAGATATATGATGCTTATCTCTCAACTGCGTTAATAACTTCAGTACATTACTGTTGCAAAATGCAGCAACATAATTCGGGGGTGTTTAAGACGCACAGATGGTCTAGAGCAGGGGTTAGGCAATCCATGAGCTGGTGGGATCTACTTTAGAAACACTGAGCCCTCTAAAGATCTACCAAATAAAGTAATAATAATAGCCCTTCAGTCATACTATGGAAGCGCGCCCCTGAGGTGAAAGCTCTCAGCTGCTTATGTTCCTGATGTTCCTTTCGACGTTTTCCTCTCTTCTGCTTGCGGTGAGAGCTTCTTTTCGCACAATCTGAGTTGCGCCGTAGAGAGCAACGCCACTTGGTGCGATCGGCAGCTTCACCCTCCCAGGTTGCTAGATTTATGTCCAGTGCCCTCATGTCTCTCTTGCACACACATTTTTTAACCTCAGCTGCTGTCGCTCAACTGTTCATTTGCCATCTGCCAGTTGTCCGTAGAAGATATCTTTCGGGATGCGACCATCTTCCATGCGGCGGACATGGCCAAGCCAGCGTAGTCTGCGCTGTCTAAGCAGTGTATACATGCTTTGAAGGCCAGCACGTGACAACACCTCGACATTTGTCACTTTGTCCTTCCACGAAATACCGAGGATGTGGCGTAGACACCGTAGATGGAAGGTATTGAGCCTTCTTCCTTGGCAATGGGTTGTCAATGTCTCGCTGCCATACAGAAGTGTGCTGGTGACACAGGCTTGATTGTTCTTGATTGTAGACCCCAGGTATGTGAAGTGGTGCACCACTGCCAATTCATAGTTATCGATAGTAATCACTGGTGCAACGTTCACATCCTGACCCAGCACATTTGTTTTCTTTAGATTTATTGTTAAGCCAAAGTGCTTGCGTGCTTGGGTGTAGCGATTCGTCAAGCTCTGAAGCTCCTGTTGAATTTGAGTGACGATTACAGTGTCACCAGCGAATAACAGGTCTCTTATAGTGACCCTTGTTATTTTTGTTTTTGACTTCAGCCTTGCCAGATTAAACAGTCGGCCATCTGACTTAGTGTAAAGGCATATTCCTTCAGTTGCATATCTGAATGCATGTTTTAAGAGCAAGGCAAAGAAGATCCAGAAGTAGGTCGGAGCCAGGACGCAGCCTTGTTTAACGCCACTGCGTATGTCAAAGGGCTGTGATGTGCTTCCAGTATATTGGACAGTTCCCTTCATGTCTTCATGAATTTATCATTTCCAGCAATTTAGTGGGCCTATTGTCAGGAGGATTTTGAAGAGTCCATCCCTGCTAATCAGGTCAAATGTCTTTGTGAGGCCTATAAAGGCCTTTTCTGCTCTCTTGAATTTCTTTGTGTAGCCGCATTAAGATGATTCTGGCAAAACCTTGCCAACATTACTAAAGAAGAGAGATGCCTCTATAGTTATTGCAGTCACTTCTGTCTCCTTTATTTTATATTGTGTTACAATCTTGGCATCTCGCATGTCTTGAGGGATGGTTGCCTCTTCCCAGCACTAGCATCTCCATATGCAAGGGATGTAATAGTGTGCTCTTACAGCACTTGATTAAATCGGGAGGAATCCCATAGCTGCCTGGTGCTTTGCCAGAGGACAAGCTATCAATGGCATTGCTGAGTTCTTCCAATGTTGGTTCAGCATCCAGCTCCTCCATAGTTGGCAGACATTTGACAGCATCAAGGGCTGCAGGCGTGACAGTATTTTCTCTAGAGAAAAGCTCAGAGTAGTGCTCAATGCACCTCTCCATCTGTTCACCATTATCGGCAAGTTTCTCCCCGCTGATGGTTTTTAGGGGTGCCGTCTTACATTTTTGGGGACCAAGGGCTGCCGTTATACTGTCGTATAAAGTTGCCTGGTTTCGCTGCGGTCTGTATTTTCTCGCTGAGCTGTGTCGTGGTTGAGTAAAGTGTAGAGTATTTGTCGAGTTGGACAATAGTAGTGAAATCGACAAGGGATAGTGGACTGACAGAGTTATAGATTACACACACAGAAAGGTGTAAATAGGAGATGGACTTGAGACAACCTGGAAGAAGATTTACCAAAATGATCTCTCTCTCTCCAAGCCTCAACTCACTTATGTCTGTCTAAGCACCTCCTGCTCTCTCTCTTTTCTCTTATCAAACATAGAGATTATAGTAAAGAGCTAAACAAGTTAATTATGGATGAAAGGGTCGGGAACAGCGTATTAATAAAGGTGTAAACTTTATTAAATGAAGAAAAACATGAAAATAATGCATATCATCACCACAACATAAAATTACATCAATAATCAAATAATCATCAATAGTCATCAGATACACAAATTACACCAACAAACACACACACAGACCACCGACATGAACCTGTAGAACACAGAGAGATAAATAATCGAGTGGCAGTCCTTCCGTTTTCGGGGACCAGATGAAATAGCTCCAGTAAGTGGTTTTTTCGTATATATCCTCCATCGGTGATGGAATTAACCTGAATAAAATCACTGTATAGGCGCTATCGTTGGTGACTCCCCCCTACTGGCGCGAGTTGGGCTGGAAGACTCTATTTACCTCCTGTTTACCAAAATGAATAAACTGCGTGTCAGTCCTTCCGCTTTCGGGGGACCAGATGAAATAGTCCAGACAGTGTCTCATATGTAGATCCTTCGTGAGGGACTAAGCCTACAAAACTGTCCTTGTTGGTACTAAACGTTGGTGACTCTCCCCTACTGACGCGAGGTGGGCTGGGGGGACGCTGTTTATCTCCTGCTGACCAACTGAATGAACTTAGCGACAGCCTGTCCGCTTTCGGGGACCAATGGAATAGCTCCAGTAAGTGGTTTTTTCGTATATATCCTCCATCGGTGATGGAATTAACCTGAATAAAATCACTGTATAGGCGCTATCGTTGGTGACTCCCCCCTACTGGCGCGAGTGGGGCTGGAACTCTGTCCATAGATGGCTGCTCATATGTGCGAGGTTTTAAGTATCCAGAAAATACACCAGAAGAAGTCACTTGAGGACAAAGAGTCCCAGGCGCGCTTATCCGGCGCTAGGCTCTGCTTGGCTGTAAATCCTGTTTAAACTGGTTTGGCTGTGGTTTGCTGAGTGCCCCGTTTAGGCACAAAAAAAGGCGGGTGATATGGAATTCTGCTATAGGCATGCTGTGCGGTTTTGATATTCTGGAAGCCGCAATGCTCTGGCTGGTAATCCAATAAGCGAGTAGAGAACTACTACTACATTTGATGATTCCAGATTTAGCGTTGGCTCCGTTGCACTGCGTGAGCTTAACTTGGCGTTGACAAAAAGGGGTTTTGATTCAGGAACGGGGTTGACGATTCGTGAAGCTAGCGGTATTCAGAGACCCTCTAGATCAAAGAGAATATTTCGTTCTTCGCCTGACTGGAATCTGCTCTAGCGATTCGGTCTCCCTGAAACTGAGACCCAAAAGAGACACCTTTTAACTTCAAGCAACGCTAAAATCACACTAACTTTATACAGAAAGTTTCGCTCCACTATGGGATTAAATTTATTGTAGTTATTGCTATGATAGTTTAGGGCTGTCTTTAACCATGTCTCCTGTTCCTTAAAAATATCAATTATCAACACGCGCCCGCATAGGCTTAATATCTTTTGTACACCCATGTAACTGTCAATAAATGTTCTGACAGCAAACTTTCCCCCTCTCCTCCCAATCTCAACATACAGGAAACCTAACCTGTAGTTACAGTTAAAAGAATATGCTTATTCATCTTACAACATTAAATGAATTTACATAAACAGATTACAGCATTTGACATTACACAAATAAATCGTATGTCCCCTTTGGAAAATATATTAGCATTCCACAAAATGAGTACAAAGAAAATGCAATGTTCTTGCTATAATAATACAGTTGTGGCTAGATCATAAGATATAATTATATCTATGCCTGGTGACTGCTTTCAGTGAAAGTTATAGACTAGTGCCTAGCCACACAAGTAAGCATAAAATGATCCTCCCTTGCCACTAGAAAAGGAATAAGTGACTATCTCCTATAATCCAGAGTTATTACCTGCATCTCACTATTCAGTTTTTAAGTGAACAATCCACACCTGACATTATCTTACAGAAATGACAGTTAATTTTGCTGACTCTTAACCCAATGGTAAGCATTCGTGGACTGATTCTACGCCTAATATCTGTTATTGTAAGTTTAACATTTAACTCTTGCAGGCCGGAATTTTTTCATCAGTTTTGCCAGAATTAATTTTGTACCTTAAAGCAGTACCTTTATAAATTCTAAAGTTTCTGAGTTATTACACAACAAAGACACACATATTATACATCACAGTAAAGATAAATGAATGTAGAATTAGAATATGAAGGATTTTTAGTGATATTCTACATATAGTATTCAGTTATGAGTCATAATGAAAATACGGAACAAATTTCACCGAAAACAAAAGTGACGTTCCCAACGTCGTTTCGGCTTCTAGGGGTTTTGTGGATGTACGCTACCAGCGTCGTTCCGGCCTTTAAGAGTTAACCCATGATAAACCGTAACAGTTTAAGCACCACTTAATAGGCTGTAGACGGCGCTACCTTATCACTGAATAAATTACTAGGAGAAGTCCTCAGAAATAAATTCACTTTCCTAACAGATATATAAAAGCTAACATGAATCTAATATTATAATTATAAGATATGTCAACTCACCCCGAAAATGACTAGAACATAGGCAAACACATTCTAGTACTGTGTTAAAGTTTGCCTTATCTCATGATGGTCATCTACGGGCCAGGAAAATTTACGAATGTCTTTGTCTATTAAAACCAGTCTACTCTTATAGATCACAAAGGACGCTCCCCCCCGGACACCTGGCCTGCATATTTCTACAGAAGTTCGGCGAAAGACGTAATCTAGAGTAAGACAACAGAAATCGTGCGAAAGTTCCCCAGGTAGAGAAATGCATAACATTATGCTCTATCTTGTCTAAGGGCAAAAACCCAAAGACTGACCGCGGGTTTGTCTCCCCCTGTTTCCAGGATGCATAATATTATGATCCGAAGCAGCGTTCTGGAAGCCAAACACAGGGACCCTTTCGCTCGTAATCAAAGGCTTAGCGCGACCAGAGAAATTCCCCCTGGTCAGACCAGGTGCGGCTTAGATAATATTATCGTTCGCTGACCGCTACAGGCCGGAACGTAACCAAACCTCGGGTGGGGTTTGAGAAGGTGAAAAAGTTTGGCCACGAAGGTAGAAAATGAAAGAAAAAGAAAATACAAATGTCTTGGAAAACAGAACATTTAAAGGAGTAATAAAATTATGGACAAGATGGTAAAATAGATTATCTGTCTCGTGACAAGCTGGAGCCAATACTCATTTGCACAACGTCGAGCAATTTGTTGAACTTTACTTCTCGTAGTCTACATGACCTATAGGTTTCTAATATTCGGTGATTGTTTATGTTCAATCCCAGCACTGCGCTTAGCTTAAATGACAGGTGTCATAGCATCTGATGAAGCATCAAACCAGTCATTTGACTTCGCTGTCTTCTTACCAAAGGTAGCAAGCGAAGTACTATGAATGGTATTCCGCAGGTAATCCCATTTCTCTGTACTGTGGGCTACTGAGCGCTTTCTTGAAGGTGGTGGTAAACTGAGCGATCATGACAGGGTCTGACATCTTGCTGATATCAATGCGTGGTTTCCCTTCATGTCTGACACTATGGATTTTCTTGGTTGTGCTCGGATTTTGCAGCGAACCAAGGAGTGATCTGTATCACAGTCTGCACTATGGTACGAGCGCGTGGAGAGCACAGACTTGAGAAGTGGTCTTCTGACAAGAATCAGATCCATTTGATGTCATTGCTTGTATCGTGGTGTCTCCATGACATCTTATGCTGGAGTTTTGTCTGCAAGTTGGTGTTAGTCACGAACAGGTCATGATGGACACACAACTGCAACAGCCGTTGTCCATTTTCATTCATCTTGCCAATATCAAACCTGCACAGACATGAAGGCCATGAATAATTATCGGCACCCACTCTAGCGTTGAAGATACCAAGGAGAACATGTTGTCTTGCCTAGGTGTGCTTTTGATGACTGCTGCTAGATTCTCGTAGAACTAGTCATCAGCTTCCGAGGCAGAGTACAGAGTAAGAGCATACACACTGACAAGGGTGATGGGACCTGCACTAATTTGCAGGCGGAGCGTTAACAAGCTTCTGATCCATTCTCACCTGTTTCAACCATTTAAGTTGGTGATATTTTGACCGCAAAATCTACTCCGTGTTCTCTAGTTTTATTAAGGTCTTTCCCTTACCAATAAAATGTGTAGTCCTTCTCGCTCACCATTCCAGAGCCTACCAGATGCGTTTCCTAAAGTGCAGCTATATCCACCTGAAGTCGTTTAAGTTCATCGTTTATTATGGCTATCTTCCGGACATCGTTTATGTCCTGCATGTAAAGCCCAGTCAACATAATCTGGACGTTCAAACATCCCAATCTGATACAGTAGTTGGTTTCTTTCTATTATTTCTTGTTTTGTGATTATTGTCCCTGTCAGTAACAAATATAGACCCAAGATAAAAGAAGCGGGAAACATTCAGTATAACAGGCACCCCCATCTTCACAATGTCATGAAAATGAAATTGCTTACATGTCATTGGGCGAAGGGCTTAAGCCCAAGCGCCGCTGGATTGAAAACAACAAACAAACAACAACAGCTTCCCACGAAACATACGCCTTCACACACACACAAAAAAACCCAAAAAAAAAACACGTGCCAAATTCTCATGTTGCCTCAAAGTCTTTTCACGTTTTCCTCACTATTTTTTAGTTCTGTCTCCAGCTCTCTTCTCTATGTGTCCTTCGGTCTGCTTCTACTTCTGGTACCCGGGGAATTCCAGAAAACGGACCATCTTGTAATGCTATCAATAGGTTCCTCTATAGTGTATCCTATTCATCACCAGTTTCTTCAGCTGGAGATTAAGAGGATAATGTTTTACATGAGGCTTTGCATGGCGCTGACAACTTTATTATGTTCAAGAAATTGCGACAGAAACCGCCCCTGCAAGAGCACACGAATGCGTTCGTGCAGGTTTCTTGAAAGGGGGCTTGCTACACCTGGGGGCACATACGCCACAGGGAGCAAACAAAGAAAATGGTGAAATGATTAACATATATTCAAAAGAAAGCTGACTAGTTTCTTTCAGACATGCGCTTGAATGGAACCTACAGGGGAGGAGACGACTAGGGAAGCTAAAAAGAACGATATAAAATAAAGCAAAAGAAGCCGGTACCCAGTGGTCTTAAGAAGACGATGTACATTGGCATACACCTGTTAAAACTAGTGCTCCTTAGAGCAGTGTTTCTTAACCAGGGGCGCATGCACCCACCTTCTGGGGTTGGAGATATGTCAGATATTTTTTAAGGCGAATCTTTATAAACACTATATAACACACATAACCCAAGTGTATTTCTACAAAATAGAACAACATGAATTAGATAGCGAACTGTAGTCAAATTTTGTAAATAACATTTTCTCAAAACATACTATTATCCATTTTCCTTATTTCTGGTATATTTCTCAAACTAGAAGATAATGGGGTGCGAGGCTTCGTAAGATACTGTAAAGTGGTGCAAGGCTTAAGATGCTGTAAAGTGGTGCGAGGTTTTTTAAGATGCTGTAAAGGGGTAGGTGGTTTTTTTAAGATGCTGTAAAGGGGTGCGTGTTTTTTTAAGATGCTGTAAAGGGGTAGGTGGTTTTTTAAGATGCTGTAAAGGGGTAGGTGGTTTTTTTAAGATGCTGTAAAGAGGTGGGTGGTTTTTTTAAGATGCTGTAAAGTGGTGCGTGTTTTTTTAAGATGCTGTAAAGGGGTAGGTGGTTTTTTAAGATGCTGTAAAGGGGTAGGTGGTTTTTTAAGATGCTGTAAAGGGGTGCGTGTTTTTTTAAGATGCTGTAAAGGGGTGGGTTTTTTTTTAAGATACTGGAAAGGGATACGTGGTTTTTTAAGATGCTGTAAAAGGGGGGGGGGTGTTTTTTTAAGATGCTGTAAAGGGGTGCGTAGCTTCTTAGGTTTTAAGATGCTGTAAAGGGGTGCGTAGCCCTCTTTAAAATGCTGTAAAGGGGTGTGTAACTTCTTAAGATGCTGTAAAGGGGTGCTAGGTTTAAGATGCTGTACAGGGGTGCGTGGCTTCTTAAGATACTGTAAAGGGGGCGAGGCTTAAGATGCTGTCAAGGGGTGCGTGGTTTCCTAAGATGCTGTAAAGGGGTGCGAGGCTTAAGATACTGTAAAGGGGTGCGTGGCTTCTTAAGATACTGTAAAGGGGTGCGTGGCTTCCTAAGATGCTGTAAAGGAGTGCGAGGCTTAAGATGCTGTAAAGGGGTGCGTGGCTTCCTAAGATGCTGTAAAGGAGTGCGTGGCTTTTTAAGATACTGTAAATGGGTGCGAGGCTTAAGATGCTGTGAAGAAGTGCGTGGCTTCTTAAGACACTGTAAATGTGTGTGAGGCTTAAAGATGCTGTAAAGGAGTATGTGGCTTCTTAAGATGCTGCAAAGGGGTGCATGGCTTCTTAAGATGATGTAAAGGGGTGCGTGACTTCTTAAGATGCTGTAAAGGGGTGCATGACATTTAAAAGGTTAAGAAGCACTGCTTTGAGGAACGAAAAAGATTGATTATAATATGAAGATGATCCTTCGTTAGTCTGTCTTTTCTTGTTCTCAGAGGGTAGTAAATATAAAGTATGTGTCAATAGTTTGCCATTTTTTATCGAGTCAGACAGCAATAAAAAATAAAAGTGAAAGTCATTAGTTTGTCAGTTCTTCCTGTGGAATAATAATGAATACAAAATGTAAATCTTATTGGTTGTCTTATTGTGTGAAATCCAGGGGACCTACTTTTTCTGGTGATTAAATTCCGATTCTTTGGCCTGAACTGTGATTTGTATTATTATTGTTGTCCATATTTCGTTTGGTTGTCATCGCTGGTAGGCCTATCTTGTGAAAAATATGTACCTTGTATCTGGTGACAAAGAAAACAATTTCTTCTAACAAAAGGAAGATATTCCTCCTACGGATGGAAATATTTCCTGTTATTTAGTCCATTTTGGTCATTATTGTTCATATCTAAAAATCCACAGCTCCGCAGGGGTTCCGTACAGCCACGCACCGCAACGGAAGCCGATCACATTTCAATTAAAACGCTACAAACTGACCGTGACGCCGAATTAGATCAAACAATAATGCAAGGGAAACATGAGATGACTGGATGTAGAAGGAATGCGATTAGTTCTTTTGATATCACGAGTTGACCTGCTAGAATTGCCCGTTTGGCGTATTCGTCCAAGTTGAATACGTTGTCCAGGTATTTGGCCAGCATGCCGCCTGAAGTGTTGGAAAGATTGGCTTTTGTATGACTCTGATGATTGGATAAATATTTTTCTGTCTTTGTGTAGACAGCACTTAGACCCTTAAAAAAAGTAAAAAAGAAGCCCGTATAGTCTCAGCGGGAATTCTGAATAATTTTGACCGACAAACCCAAGTATTGTGAGCCATTTTCTTTCTGTTTTCTATTTGTCTATTAGTCTTTCTTATTTATGTTTTATATGTATTGTTTGAAGTGTAGTATTTCATTTGAAGAAATACCGCTACATGATGTAGAATCATACATAAACCGTGGCAGCAATATAAACACTGTTGGATGGGCAGTTATATATGTCTCAGACCTAAGGGTCTTTTGTATTTGGACATGCGCCCTAATATAACCGACTAGGTTGAACGGGGGGAAAAAAGGATGGGCAGACAGGGATATCCAAATAAGAATACAAAAGGTTAGAGGAGATTTCATTGGGAAATGTATGGAGATCAAAAGAAATCAAGACCAACACAAAAATCAGAATCTTCAATTCAAATATTAAGTCAGTCCTATTGTATGGCTCTGAAACATGGAGAGCAACAAAAACAACACACAAAATGCTACAGATTTACGTAAATAGGTGCTTGCGTAGAATAGTAAGGTTGAAGTGATATAATAAGATCGTTAATTTGGAACTGATAAGAACCAGACTAGTGCCAGTGGATCAAGAGATGAGAAGAAAACGCTGTTGATGGATAGGAGACACGTTAAGGAAACCTGATGATAGACTTACAAGACAATCCTTGTTCTGGAATGCCCACGGTAAGAGAGATACAGGGAGACGCCTGGAGAGTGGAGACGCCTGGAGAGTGGAGTCAGACATGAAGGTGGTGAAGATGACATGGAAAGACCTAGAGCAGACGGCACGGGACAGGAAGACGTGACATAAGTTTGTTGGTGACCTGTGCTCCTTTGGCAGCTAAAGGGTGATGATGATGTTTTGTTTCTTGCCTCTTGGGCAAATTTTCCGTGTTCCTAGTTCCAAACCTCGAATTGTCACGCTGCAGTCTACCTAGTTGTAAATAAATAAATATTACACACATAAAGGTATGTTTCAGGCGCTCGTGAGAAATCAAGAAGCAGAAAACTAGACAACAGAAAAACAACAGAAGTGAGTGGCTTACCGGAGAATAGAACCCCGGACGTTCCGAACGGCACCCCCGCCTAGCTACAGAAGCGAATCATACTATCTTCCCTGCCAGCTAGGCACCACAAAAATAGTGCTTCGAAGACAGGGGTCATTAGCGCGATTCGCAGCATGTAACACCGGAAATGTACCTAGAGAGATAGTGTAAACAGGTTCTTGGCTCTGTTCTTGAATTAAGGAAAAATGCAACGTGAACAGGAACGAGTCACTTTATCTAATAATGCTGAATCTAGTATAGTGACAGTCTCTTAACACGTCACTGTCTTACCGCGATATCTTCCACGGAACAACCTATACCTTTGCTTGTTAGGTATGGTATGTTATATTAATTATCTATATTCTTTTCCTGCCTGGCATAGATTCTTCTATCATGTGCATGAACAGTTTGATTATGGAAAGAAGCCAACAACACAATTGATAAACAGTACATGAACTGGAGACAGGACTTTGTGGAGATGCAGATTAAATCAACAGACAATCAAGATACTCTTCTGTCCAGTTTCATTCGGGAAACTTATTTAACTCATCATTTTCTTAAAAATAACATTAAAACGTAAGTTTTTGATTGTTGTTCTAATACCTTAAACTACATTAAAGTGTATTTTTTCTAAGGCATCTATTTTGAGATTGCCTAATCCTCATATTAGTCGACAACTTACACCTGCGGAAACCAAGTATCCCATTCTTGAGAATGAATAGCTTGCAATCATCTGTAGTGTAACCAAACTTCAACGATATTTAATAGGCGCCCATTTCACGATCGAGACTGATCAGCGGGCCCAGGCGTCGACTCTAAGAATAAAAGGAAGTTGAGGATTAGGCAAAATTTTAATTTAAAGTATTGCAGACTTATTATTATGGATCAAAATGATAAGATGGCTGCAATTAAAAACCTGTCAATTTTGACGGGTTATTGCTAGTTGTATCCTAAACGTGGACACGCGCCCTAATATAACCAACTTACTCTGTGTCGGCACGTCTCATGGAAAGAGAAGAAAACACATAAAGCGGCCCTAGAAAATTAGAACTGGAAAAAGAATTAATGAAGATCAAAATTAGACAGCTAAAATATTTTGGCCGTGCAAAAAGACATAACACCTTCAATCAATACACTTTACCTCCCCAAGGAGCATAGGCCTTCAACAAACACAAGCCAAGTCTTCCTGTCCTGTGCCATCCGCTCAAGTTCTTTCCATGTTTTCCTCATCATTCTCCCCTCTGTTTCCAGCTCTCTTCTCCATGTGTTTTTTTGGTCTACTCTGCCTCTCTTTCCCTGTGGATTCCAGAACAAGGACTGCCTTGTAATGCTATCAACGGGTTTCCTCAATGTGTGTCCTATCCATCGCCAGCGTCTTCTTCTCAACTATTGTTCCACTAGCACTTGTCTGGTTCTTGTCATCAATTCCACATTTGTGACTTTGTCATACCATTTCAGTAACACCTTACTGAAGACCGTTGTAGAAGAGAGAGTTGAAGACAAACGTGCAAGAGGAAGACAGCGCTATAAGTGGGAAGATAACATCAAGAGATGGGCAGGGAAGAGTCTATCAGAGTGCACCATCAAGACAAGAGATGGACAGTAAAGAGTCTATCAGAGTGCACCATCAAGACAAGAGATGGACAGTAAAGAGTCTATCAAAGTGCACCATCAAGACAAACGACAGAGGACGCTGGAGATCCATTGCAGCCGACCTTTGATGTGGAGAGTACAGCTGATGATGATGATGATGTCAGTGTTCAGGTTAACAGAGCACGCTCCATCAAAAGGTGGCAAGACTCCCCTCCCCTCCCCCATCCATTTAAAAAAAAGTGGATCAAACAATGTCATCTTTTGACGGTTAGCCCACATTAACTGTCGCCGCTTTATCTTTTGATGTTATAAATAACTTATTGTAAAAACAAGTTCGGCCTTCTGCAAATTAAAAAAAAAATGTAAACGAGTTTTGGCGAGGCATGCCCTATGCAGCATAGATATAAGCCAGTGCTTCTTAACCAGGTGTGCGAGACGCAATTCTGGGCGGGGGGGGGGGGGGGGGAGGGGTGGAGGGGGGGGGGGTTGCAGGAGTGACGGACAAGCCTGATAATTTAAAAGGCGAATCATCATAAACACAATATAATACGCAGAACTGAATTGTGTTTCTACAAAATGGAACACTGACAACGTCAATCCAATACCGAACCTTAGTGACATTTTGAAAATAACATTTTCTCAGAACATAATTTTATCTATCTTTCGCATTTCTGACATATTTTGAGGATAGAAGAAAATGGGGTGGTGCGAGGCTTCGACGGAACCGTACAGGGATGTGAGGCTTATTAAGATGTCGTAAAGGGATGTGAGGCTTATTAAGATGTCGTAAAGGGATGTGAGGCTTATTAAGATGTCGTAAAGGGATGTGAGGCTTATTAAGATGTCGTTAAGGGATGTGAGGCTTATTAAGATGTCGTAAAGGGATTGAGGCTCATTAAGATGTCGTAAAGGGATGTGAGGCTTATTAAGATGTCGTAAAGGGATGTGAGGCTTATTAAGATGTCGTAAAGGGATGTGAGGCTTATTAAGATGTTGTAAAGGGATGTGAGGCTTATTAAGATGTCGTAAAGTGATGTGAGGCTTATTAAGATGTCGTAAAGGGATGTGAGGCTTATTAAGATGTCGTAAAGGGATGTGAGGCTTATTAAGATGTCGTAAAGGGATATGAGGCTTATTAAGATGTCGCAAAGGGATGTGAGGCTTATTAAGATGTCGTAAAGGGATGTGAGGCTTATTAAGATGTCGTAAAGGGATGTGAGGCTTATTAAGATGTCGTAAAGGGATGTGAGGCTTATTGAGGTGTCATAAAGGGATGTGAGGCTTATTGAGGTGTCATAAAGGGATGTGAGGCTTATTGAGGTGTCATAAAGGGATGTGAGGCTTATTGAGGTGTCATAAAGGGGTGTGAGGCTTATTAAGGTGTCATAAAGGGATGTGAGGCTTATTGAGGTGTCATAAAGGGATGTGAGGCTTATTCAGGTGTCATAAAGGGATGTGAGGCTTATTAAGGTGTCATAAAGGGATGTGAGGCTTATTGAGGTGTCATAAAGGGATGTGAGGCTTATTGAGGTGTCATAAAGAGATGTGAGGCTTATTGAGGTGTCATAAAGGGGTGTGAGGCTTATTAAGGTGTCATAAAGGGATGTGAGGCTTATTGAGGTGTCATAAAGGGATGTGAGGCTTATTGAGGTGTCATAAAGGGATGTGAGGCTTATTCAGGTGTCATAAAGGGATGTGAGGCTTATTAAGGTGTCATAAAGGGATGTGAGGCTTATTGAGGTGTCATAAAGGGATGTGAGGCTTATTGAGGCGTCATAAAGAGATGTGAGGCTTATTGAGGTGTCATAAAGGGATGTGAGGCTTATTGAGGTGTCATAAAGGGATGTGAGGCTTATCGAGGTGTCATAAAGGGATGTGAGGCTTATTGAGGTGTCATAAAGGGATGTGAGGCTTATTGAGGTGTCACAAAGGGATTTGAGGCTTATTGAGGTGTCATAAAGGGATGTGAGGCTTATTGAGGTGTCATAAAGGGATGTGAGGCTTATTGAGGTGTCATAAAGGGATGTGAGGCTTATTGAGGTGTCATAAAGGGATGTGAGGCTTATTGAGGTGTCATAAAGGGATGTGAGGCTTATTGAGGTGTCATAAAGGTGTCATAAAGGGATGTGAGGCTTATTGAGGTGTCATAAAGGGATGTGAGGCTTATTAAGATGTCGTAAAGGGATGTGAGGCTTATTAAGATGTTGTAAAGGGATGTGAGGCTTATTAAGATGTCGTAAAGGGATGTGAGGCTTATTAAGATGTCGTAAAGGGATGTGAGGCTTATTAAGATGTTGTAAAGGGATGTGAGGCTTATTAAGATGTCGTAAAGTGATGTGAGGCTTATTAAGATGTCGTAAAGGGATGTGAGGCTTATTAAGATGTCGTAAAGGGATGTGAGGCTTATTAAGATGTCGTAAAGGGATATGAGGCTTATTAAGATGTCGCAAAGGGATGTGAGGCTTATTAAGATGTCGTAAAGGGATGTGAGGCTTATTAAGATGTCGTAAAGGGATGTGAGGCTTATTAAGGTGTCGTAAAGGGATGTGAGGCTTATTGAGGTGTCATAAAGGGATGTGAGGCTTATTGAGGTGTCATAAAGGGATGTGAGGCTTATTGAGGTGTCATAAAGGGATGTGAGGCTTATTGAGGTGTCATAAAGGGGTGTGAGGCTTATTAAGGTGTCATAAAGGGATGTGAGGCTTATTGAGGTGTCATAAAGGGATGTGAGGCTTATTGAGGTGTCATAAAGGGATGTGAGGCTTATTCAGGTGTCATAAAGGGATGTGAGGCTTATTAAGGTGTCATAAAGGGATGTGAGGCTTATTGAGGTGTCATAAAGGGATGTGAGGCTTATTGAGGTGTCATAAAGAGATGTGAGGCTTATTGAGGTGTCATAAAGGGGTGTGAGGCTTATTAAGGTGTCATAAAGGGATGTGAGGCTTATTGAGGTGTCATAAAGGGATGTGAGGCTTATTGAGGTGTCATAAAGGGATGTGAGGCTTATTCAGGTGTCATAAAGGGATGTGAGGCTTATTAAGGTGTCATAAAGGGATGTGAGGCTTATTGAGGTGTCATAAAGGGATGTGAGGCTTATTGAGGCGTCATAAAGAGATGTGAGGCTTATTGATGTGTCATAAAGGGATGTGAGGCTTATTGAGGTGTCATAAAGGGATGTGAGGCTTATTGAGGTGTCATAAAGGGATGTGAGGCTTATTGAGGTGTCATAAAGGTGTCATAAAGGGATGTGAGGCTTATTGAGGTGTCATAAAGGGATGTGAGGCTTATTGAGGTGTCATAAAGGGATTTGAGGCTTATTGAGGTGTCATAAAGGGATGTGAGGCTTATTGAGGTGTCATAAAGGGATGTGAGGCTTATTGAGGTGTCATGAAGGGATGTGAGGCTTATTGAGGTGTCATGAAGGGATGTGAGGCTTATTGAGGTGTCATAAAGGGATGTGAGGCTTATTGAGGTGTCATAAAGGGATGTGAGGCTTATTGAGGTGTCATACAGGGATGTGAGGCTTATTGAGGTTTCATACAGGGATGTGAGGCTTATTAATGTGTCATACAGGGATGTGAGGCTTATTGAGGTGCCGTAAAAAGATGTGAGGCTTATTAACGTGCCGTAAAGGGATGTGAGGCTTATTAAGATACCATAAATGGATGTGAGGCTTACTAAGGTTCCATAAAGATTTGTGAGGCTTACTAATGTGCCATAAAGGGATGTGAGGCTTATTAAGGTGCTGTAAAGGGATGTGAGGCTTATTAAGGTGCCATAAAGAGATGTGAGGCTTATTAAGGAGCCATACAGAGATGTGAGGTTTATTAAGGTGTCATACAGGGATGTGAGGCTTATTAAGGTGTCATACAGGGATGTGAGGCTTATTAAGGTGCCATAAAGAGATGTGAGGCTTATTAAGATGCCGTAAAGGGATGTGAGGCTTATTAAGGTGCCATAAAGGGATGTGAGGCTTATTAAGATGCTGTAAAGGGATGTGAGGCTTATTAAGGTGCCGTACAGGGATTTGAGGCTTATTACGATGTCGTAAAGGGGTGTGAGGCTTATTAAGATGCCGTAAAGTGATGTGAGGCTTATTAAGATGCCGTAAAGGGATGTGAGGCTGTCGTACGGAAGGTTAATTGTTCTAATTGGCCCGTCTGAGTAGAGTAGATGTCGAGTGTCACGAAGTGGATTTACGTTTAGAGTGTGTCCAGTGTATAGACAAGACCCTAGTATGAGACAGACTGAGAAGATAGATTTAGATGAGAAATGATAGTGAATGTGGACAGATGGGCCTATTGGCTTCGAGGGATGAGAACCGAGATTGACGCTCCCTCGTCACTCGTGACTTCAAGAATAGCTATAGAATCACCCCCCTCTGGCTACCTTTACAAAAAAAGGAGATAAGGGTGTACTAAGACCACAGACACACTATACAGACAAATATATATGCACAGTACAGTTAGCAATATATATTAGAGAGACTGATCCAGTAAACATTTATATAGATTTATTACAGCAACTCAAAAATCAAATCACACAGGAAAATAAATAACGTGCAATGTTGCACAGACCTGAAAACAAGAAAAATAATTAAATTGATAGACAAAAAAACAAAAAAACGACCACTGTCATTCCTTCTTTCACCCTGCTGGGGAACAATAGAATGATTAATGGTTTAACCACAACAAATGTGTGGGGGCATCACTTTAGCCACCACTCCCTACTACAATAATATTTCTACTGTCACTGTTCTGTTGACGCTGCCTACACGACTGTCTAAACAGCTTCCAAACTCTTTAGGCGATATACACGCCACTAATATATACCACTGGACTGCTACGCTAGTAGACTTTGATTACATCTATGGCTCAGAGGCTATCCTCTAAGGATAATATAAGACCCTACTGGTCCCGGCTATTTTCTCCCTCTCTCCCCTCTCCTCTTCGCCTTGCTTCAGTGTCCCTCTGACACTCTCGACGTCTGCTGATGTGGCGTCTCCGTTACGCCCCTTCTCTCGTTAACATTCAGAACCAGGAATGTTAACCCTGTCTCCTGTTTCTGACTACTGCACTGATGACTTGGGTATCAAGCACGAGTTACTTGAATGAATTGTAGAAGCTTCACAGTGCTGCTGAACAACTTCTCACTTGCCCCGTTAACTCGCTCAAGGTTTAGGAGAAAACACCATTATTATGGCTGTATAAAATTTAAACCAATCTCCCGGCCACGCGCCGTTGTTGGAGTGGTATCATGAGCTAAGAGCTCTGGATTTTAAGGAAAATTCTGTTCCCAGCTGAAGATTGTCTTCGCTACCTGGAAACGTATGGTATTTCTTTCGCCTCTGGCGATATCTCGAGCCCTCTGCTCCTGAGATGACAACTTGCTGTTGTAAAGGACGTAGGCAGGTTACCCCTCCTACGTGCCGTGAAAACGCGCTGTGGAACAAACAACAACAACAGCTATATAACACGTCAAAAGTTACACATCTCTAACACTAACTCCCTTCTCCCTTTAAATAAATGCAGCTCCCCTGCTCTATTCCCGCACCAGCGATACATAAATATTACCTAACCCCGGGTCAAACTACCCCGCAGTCCCCTCTCTATCCCATTCAACGTAAACCTCGGTCTGGTAATCAACTCCCAGACCGGCTGACTTAAATCTTTTGTTACACCTTGGCTAGCCCCGAGTCACAACAATTCAAACTTGAGGGGAACCCTCCTGTCCGTAATACTTTTTGGCTACTTCTACACTGACCCTTGATGATTCGTTGATTAACACAAAATAAAATTAGAACTACTCTAGGAATCATTAAATTCCAGTTCCGAAAAATTAATTACATCCCTCCTGATTACACAACACTTCAAGGCACAAATAAAATAACGTACACATGAGTAAATGCCCAATAAAATAATCGTACGCACAATAGGCTATCGTAGTTTACACTGCAAATATGATAATCAAGCGAGGTTATCTATATGTATATGTGTATATATATATATATATCTAGGGAACATGAAATACCGTCTCAGAAAAACAAAATCACCCCTCACTATCCCATTTCATCCCACTACATTAACATGAGGAACTACAAGATACATATCCTGGGAATAAGCGAGAGCAGATGGACAGGTAAGGGGAGAATAAAAACAGCTACAGGGGAAACAGTACTTTATTCTGGCAGAGAGGATGGTCAGTACAACGAAGGTGTAGCCCTTATCCTGAAGAAAGGAATGGAAAGGTCTTTACTGGAATGGAAACCCATCAACAACAGACTGATAAGAGCAAGACTGAAAGGTAGGTTCACCAACACCACAATTATACAATGCTATGCACCAACAAGAGAAATCCATACTAGAATTGCTTTGGCAGCTAGCGCCTTCAATAGATTATCTAACATTTGGAAATTACGATCATTGAATATACATACCAAGCTTCGTCTGTTTAATTCAAATGTTATCTCAGTGTTAACATACGGCTGTGAGAGTTGGAAAATAACAAAATCAGTGGAGAACAAGCTGAATACATTCGAGAACAAATGTCTTAGAAAACTCATGAACATCAGTTGGAAAGAATTCAAGACTAATCGACAAATAAGAGAAGACTCTAGGCAGAAATATGTCTCCGACTATATAAGGAAAAGACGATGGTCTTATATCGGTCATGTCCTACGAATGCAAAACAACAGAATACCACTACAGGCGCTCACTTGGGTTCCTGAGGGTAAGAGGAAAAAAGGAAGACCAAAAGAAACACTCAGAAGAACAATAATAAGAGAAGGAAGAAACGTTGGGCCTAAATAATGTGCAAGAGCTAAGAGGAGTGGCGTCACAACGAACAACCTGGAGAGCACTGGTTTCTGCCTTATGCGCCGTGTTTGGTGCTTAAAGAATTTATTATTATTATTATTATTATGCACCAACAAACGACAGCGATGAAGAGATCAAGGACGAGTTCTATCAACAGGTGCAAAAAGAAATGGAAACTACACCCAGGTACGATCTCATTATAGTAATGGGAGACCTAAATGCAAAAGTGGGAGCACACAATAATTATAACGAAAGTGTAATGGGGAAATGCGGCAGTGGGGATGCGTAGATGGCAAGGTGGACAGTGTGATTCGCTTGCATAGCTAGGCGGTGTTGTCGCACGGAAGGTCCAGGGTTCAAATCCTGGGTAAGCCACTCATGTCTGTTGTTTTTCTGTTGTCTAGTGTTCTACTTCTTTATTTCCTACGAGTGCCTTATAACATACCTTTATATTTGTTTCATATTAATTTACTGTTTACAGGCCTCGTGGTTTCCCTTCCTTATGTGTTATAAATGTTTATACAATACCAAACCTACCCTCTGTCCTGTTCTTACTGTTCTAAGTCTACTATCATACTGGACACAGTATTAAGGTCTTTGTCTTGTTGGACTGACCAATACTGATATATAGGGGAACAACAGAAGTGATTGCGTCATTAATAGGCTGAAC
The DNA here is from genome assembly GCA_024509875.1 of Oreohelix idahoensis. NCBI lineage: Eukaryota > Metazoa > Mollusca > Gastropoda > Stylommatophora > Oreohelicidae > Oreohelix > Oreohelix idahoensis. Next base: position 60,785 of record JAMPIV010012416.1, read on the forward strand.
TGCCCATGGTAAACTTCCGGTGTTATGTATAGAGGTTTGCACTAATGACCTGTCATTGAAACATCCTTTTTTGGGGATGCGTAGATGGCAGGGAGGACAGTGTGATTCGCTTGCATAGCTAGGCGGTGTTGTCGCACGGAAGGTCCAGGGTTCAAATCCTGGGTAAGCCACTCATGTCTGTTGTTTTTCTGTTGTCTAGTGTTTTACTTCTTTATTTCCTACGAGTGCCTTATAACATACCTTTATATTTGTTTCATATTAATTAACAGCAAATGAGAATGGGGACAAATAATAAGCTTCTACAGCATTAACAACCTGGTCATTGCAGGAACACTTTTTCCACACAAGGAAGTGCACAAGTTAACATGGGAATCACCAAACGGACGAGACAGAAACCAGATAGATCACATAATGATCAATGGCAGATGGAGACATGCACTACAAGACGTGAAAGTAAGAAGAGGCGCAGATGTGGGAAGTGATCATCACCTAGTAGTAGCAAGACTGAAAGTGAAACTCAAAGCTGCTGGACCAGTTGCAGTCAAGCAGAAAAGATACAACATCACGAAACTGAAGGATCCCCTCACCAGAAAAGCTTTAGTGGTCGACGTAAAGAGAAGATATGAGATTATCAAAAGCCAGGAAATAACAGAGACTGATGATGTTGACCAGAGATTCAACACCATCTCAACAATATACATGGAGAGCAGCAAGTCATGCTTGGGATTCCAGGAAAGAAAGAGCCAAGACTGGATAACACCAGATACGCTAAACACCATAGCGAAGAGAAAGGAAATGAAAAGAAAGAAAACAGAAGCTAAGTCTCCCAGATTAAAGGCAATATATAGTGAGCAGTACAGTCAGCTGAACAAGGAAGTTAAACGTCAAACCCGTTCTAACAAAAGGACATTTCTGGATGACCTTGCAAGACAAGAAGAAGAGGCAGCACTGAGAAATGAACAAAGCACAGTGTACAAAATAACTAAAATCATCAGTGGAAAACGAGGTGCAAACAATATTACATTAGTAAGAGATAAGCACGGAAATCTCATCACAACAGTAGAGGGACAGGAAACAAGATGGGCAGAGCATTTCAGAGAAACTCTGAATAAGGAACCACCAGAGACACAATTGAATGTTCCTGAGGCTGAAAATGATTTAGATGTTAATACAGACATCCCACGAAAAGAAGAAATCATCACAGCAATCAAAGGGTTAAAGAATGGAAAAGCTCCTGGTCATGATAACTTAAATGCAGAGCTATTTAAGACAGACCCAGAGCTAGCAGCAGAACTATTAGAACCACTATTTGCACAAGTCTGGAAAACAGGGACAACACCAACAGAGTGGAGAAAAGGAATAATTGTCAAATTGCCCAAGAAGGGAGATCTTGCAGACTGCAATAATTGGAGAGGAATAACTCTTCTCTCAGTTCCCAGCAAAATTCTAGGCAGGATAATTATACAGAGAATCTCAAAAGCAGTAGACCACAAACTGAGGAAAGAACAAGCAGGATTTAGAAAGAACAGAAGATGTGTAGATCATATATTTACCCTCAGGAACATTATAGAGCAGTGCTCAGAATGTCAAAGACAGCTGTACATTAATTTCGTTGATTTTGAAAAGGCTTTTGACAGTATACATAGGGACAGTTTATGGAAAATACTGAGGGCTTATGGAATTCCAAGCTGCATAGAGTCAACTATAAAAAGCCTTTATGCCAACTTTACGTGTAGCATTGGGCAGAGCAACCTAACCTTTGAAGTGAAGACAGGAGTACGACAGGTATGCCCCATATCAACCACTCTATTTTTAACAGTCATAGACTGGGTGATGCGCCAGACAACAGAGGGCAATCCAAGAGGAATAAGATGGACTACATTTTCTACATTGGAAGATCTAGAATATGCAGATGACATTGCACTGCTAGCACATTCACATCAACACATTCAGGAAAAAAACGGATAGACTTAATAAGTATAGCCAGCAGGTGGGCTTGAACATCAACCTAAAGAAGACAGAGGTCATGACGCTCAATGTGAGCAACCCTGAGCCCATATCAGTAAGAAATCAGCAACTGGAACAGACAGATGCCTTCACATACCTAGGATGCATAGTAACACCAGATAGCGGAGCTAGCAAAGACATCAACAACAGAATGAACAAAGCAAGAACAGCCTTTTTTAGTCTAAACAACATCTGGAAGTCCTCTCAGTACAGCACAAGCACAAAATTAGGATTATATCAGAGCTGTGTGCTTTCTGTGCTTCTCTATGGCGCGGAGAGCTGGAGAGTTACAGAGAAGGAAATGTCGAAATTGTCCTCTTTTCACACAACATGCCTAAGAAAAAGTCTCCGAATCTTTTGGCCGAATACCATCACCAACCAAGATCTGCTTACTCGGAGCAAGCAAGAGGACATGCACACCATCAAAGCTGGCAGACGCTGGAGCTGGGTTGGCCATGTCCTCAGAAGAGACCCCGATGCCATCACAAGAACAGCTATGCTATGGACCCCTGAAGGAAAACGAAAGAGAGGCCGACCAAAAACAACTTGGCGGAGGACTGTGGAGGCTGAGATGCAAAGAATGAACCAGAGTTGGGGCACTGTACGAAGGATGGCCGCCGACCGAGCAAAGTGGAATCAATTTGTTGTTGCCCTACAAGACGCCACCAGTCATAATGGCCACTGACTGCTTTGACGGTCGGCGGCTAAGGATCAAAGAAGACATTAACAAAATAGCTTGCTAGCAAAATACGCAACTATGCTCGAGTATCTACACTTGTAAATTATCAGAATTAAATATTCAATGAAATGAAATACATACATGCGCTCCCGTATATATATTTGTATATATATCAGAATTAAATTCTCAATGAAATAAAATACCTACATGCGCTCCAGTATATATATATATATATATATATATATATATATATATATATATATATACAGTATATATATATATATATATATATATATATATATATATATATATATATATATATATATATATATATATATATATATATATATATATACAGTATATATATACTGAAGCACATTAAAAACGCACCACTATTATATATACTGATGCCGAGAAGCTGGCAAAAAAAAGTGTGGGAATGGATTTTCCCCGTGTTTGCCATGAGGTAGAGAGCGAATGGCTGCTGGAATGGAAAGTGCAAGATTCAACCCATGGGTGTGTGTACAGACTACATGAAAACGATGAAAGTTACACGTGCAACACGATTCTCAACAGCTATGACCCTGAAAATGTGTACGCGTTGTGGCAGTATACTCGGTATAAAAAGGCCGTTGAGACAAAACACCCAGTACATGTGCTTGAAATGCCACGACTATCTGAAAACGACCGCCAACGAGCCATTGGTATGTTGGAGACCGGAATGAGCTCGCGGGCCATTGCCAGAAGGATTAATTGCCACCACAGCACTATTGTACGTCTCAATGAACGTTACGGAACCACTGGCAGTGCCCGGGATAGACTTCGGAGTGGCCAACCACGAGTTACTACCCCTGCGCAAGATCGTCATATTGTGCTGAGTCACCAAAGGAATTGACTCTCCCGGCAAGTCAAACAGCAAGAGCAATAGTGGGTAGACGTGGGCAAGTCTCTCGAATGACAGTCATACGACGACTCAGAGATACAGGCCTTACTGCAAGACGACCTTATGTTGGGCCAAACTTGACTCACAGACATCGTTAGCAGCGCCTGCAATGGGCAGAGCAACATATCAGATGGACTAGACTGCAGTGGAATGCTGTCCTATTCACAGATGAGAACAGATTCAACATATCCTTTGCAGATGGACGTATGCGGATTTAGCGACGGTGTGAAGAGCGCTTTGCAGATTGCTGTGTCAACCGATTTCGAGGTGGCAGTATTCCCATTTGGGGAGGATTCAGTTTTCACCATCGCTTGCCTCTTCACGTCTTCCGTGGAAATGTTAATGCTGTGACATATCGAGATGAGGTTCTGGATGCACTGGTTGCTCCTGCGTTCACAATTTATCCAGACTTGCAGCTTCTCCAGCAGGATAACGCACGTGCATTTTTTTGTATTTTTGGTTTTCTCCCTTGCCTGCACAGAATGCAATGAATTTCATAACAATCAAATGTACAAATTAATGACCAGCATGGATTCATAGGAAAATGAATAAAGATTTCAAATATGTAAACTTGTACACACTTATATTTACATTTCACACTCTGTTCCTGGATTATACAGGTGTTGCGTTTTTAATGTGCTTCAGTATATATATATATATATATATATATATATATATATATATATATATATATATATATATATATATATATATATATATATATATATATATATATATATATATATATATATATGTATATATATATATATATATATATATATATTTGTAACTTACAGAATTATATTGCGTTTGTCACAACTAACTTCTACCTATTACTGAGCGCCGGTTTATCTTAGTGCTTAACCTTACACCATGAACATCTCAAAAGCCTCGCCACACAATTAATAGCTCAAAAGCCTGTACCGAAATCAGAGATACAGCTACTATTCACCGAAACTATATAGGCGCACTATGAGTATTATTCTAAGATAGCAATTGATGGCGCTTTCGTTTATTAAAAAATAATTTAACTCCCCTCGAAGAAAACTTCACTAAATCGGGCTAAGATTAATTATATAAAACGAACTCTAAGTTATGGCTTACCCAGTCGAATTTCCCAATTAAGAGCAAGCGAGCGTGGCTTGAATTCACGGCTGTAATTTTCTGAAGACCAATAGACCCGCTAATCAATTTCTCTATATATATTACAAGAAAATGAGGCCAGCGCCCACGCTATACGTCATCGCGTGGCTTTGTTCTAAGACCAATGATCGCGCTGCGTTTCAATAAAGTTTGACCCCGGCCAATCAAAATTGTAAACAAATATGACTCATATTATTACTGCTAGCACGCGTCCACAAATTGCGTCACGTTACGCGACCGCGTGAGCAACCTTAACTTTGATTCGTTCTAAGCGTAAGTTCGACGTACATGGGTAGTGCTTCAGTTCCCACCCCCAATTTACTGGGTATGGATTTTTAACATCGGGAAATTTTCACCCATCCCAATTAATACTCACGCTCTGATATACAAATAAATGACCGCGATTATTTTAACAAAGAAAAAAAGATTCCGTGATCGCTATTAATCTAGCGAAAAGAACTGATGCGAATCTAATATAAACTCCCATGTAATCCCTATTATAAACGCAATTATTTCCCTACCAAAAAAGACTAAACTCCACTACTATTCATAGAGAAGAAACATGGGGCGGATAAGATAAAAGCCCACCGTAATCCCCTCCTGAAAACACGTACCTATTACAAGGAGAAGAAACATGGGGCAAACTCATATAGTGACAAAGAGAAGGAGGAATGGGGCCTGTTGAAAATAAAATCACGGTAACTCTATCACATCGACAGATACGCGAGAAGGTATAGAAAATAGATTTTTCACAGGTGGTAGATTGAGGAAAAGATCTGTCTCTGGAGTGATTAGGTTATCTCTTCCAGCCTATCCATACGACTGTACTTTGTTGCAAGACAGCTTTTATCTCCCTATCAAGAATAGATAAGTTTCTCTACATACACACACACAGCTATGTGACAACAAGACACACAAACGTGAAAAAACTACGGATAAATGGGTATGGGTCTGACCAACACACAAAGGTAAGTTTATTTGTAGTTTATTATCATTTAAACTCGACAACATCAAAATATCTAAAGGAAAAAAAGACCAAAAAGTTATTTACATGCATATGAAATAAAGCAGAAAAAGTGCACCCTCCCCGAATGGAGAAAAAAACCTAAAATTATTAACCCAAAGGTTGAAGGTTAGCACTATATTACAGAATGAGCAGTAGTGATACTCTATGAGACCCAGTAAAATAAACAAACTTTTAGACAAATCAGATATATGGATAGTTTTCCCACAAACAAGAAAAATACTCGCACACTCTTTCAAGCAGTGGCCACTCTCACACTCTTACCTAATTGCCTGGTATGGTAGGTCTGTAATATCCCTTGGTAATAGAATTACTCCATGAATATATTATCTATTTTCACTTAATATTCTGTCACTCCAGTTGTCGCAGATCCAAATTGGCCCCAGTCCATCACCATAATTAGTTAATGAGGTGAACGCCTAATCTGGTGCTTCTCCTATAAGTATTATTACAACCAGTTAAAACTGTGAGAGTTCTTGAGGTTCACTCTTTAACGGGAAAATACTTCCAATATTGAGAAACATCTGGTAGCTTAAATTACTGTTCTTATGCTGATGATTTTTCTATTGGCCAACTCTGTGTTAGAGCGCCGATTCTGCACAGCGTAGGTAGCTAGAGAGATCTTCCTCTCACTATGGCTGGTAAAAATATAAATCTGGGTTTGGTAAGTCCAGTGTTAAAAATTTATTGTCCTCCAATACTCTCTGGCGAGTGCCCGTTTACAACTGAAATCGGTGACACACAAGTCAAGAAAAGGAGAAAATAACAAATCCAAAAAAAGAAAAAGACCGCTGGCCGCCATGGTGATCAGGTCTGCGAAGAATACAAGAAACATTTATATAAAAAATATGCTAATCCTATATCTACACACAGACGGGACAAGACGATCTCTTCTCCACTCCGTCAGTCCTGATTAAATTAAAAGGCACACGGTGTTTCCTTACGCCTACAAGTTAGCAGACGCCGCTGGCGCTGAGTTCGGTGGCACTGAATTATGTTAATTCGCCCGCCCCTTCTCGCGCCGGCGTTCAGCGTACAATGTTAATTATTATTTGATCTCTCCATAAGCTCTACCTAAACAATGATCGCCTGTCATTAAATAGTTATTAAATTTGTGAGGGATGTGAGGTTTATTGAGATGCCGTAAAGGAATGTGAGGTTTATTAAGATGCCGTAAAGGGATGTGAGGCTTATTAAGATGCCGTAAAGGGATGGTAGGTTTATTAAGATGCCGTAAAGGGATGTGAGAGTTATTAAGATGCCATAAAGGGATGTAGGGTTTATTAAGATTCCGTAAAAGGATGTGAGGTTTATTAAGATTCCGTAAAGGGATGTGAGGCTTATTAAGATTCCGTAAAGGGATGTTAGAGTTATTAAGATGTCAAAAAGTGATGCGAGATTTATTAAGATGCCGGAAAGTGATGTAATATTTATTAAAATTCCGTAAAGTGATGTGATATTTATTAAGATGCCGTAAAGAGATGTAAGATTTATTAAGATGTCGTAAAGGGATGTGACATTTATTAAGATGCCGTAAAACGATGTGAGGTTTATTGGTTTGGTTTGGTTGTAAGGGTCATCTTCATTGCATACGGACAACTCCACCATAGCTCCGCTCTCCTCACTTAGATCACACAAGGAGGACCTCTGCACAGTGCACGAATTCCATTTCACCGGCAAGGATCCCAATATGTGTAGACAGGAATCACACATTCTATAACTATTTTTGTGGTCGGTAGGTTTCCTAATTTTTTAATTTTGCCAAAGCAGCGGCCTTATGATCTACTCTTTACGATTTTTAACGTGCGTAACGTCCTCACTGGAGCTCCTATGTTTTTCGCTCTTATCCGAGAAGGCTAGGCATCTGACCTCACTACCCAGGAGATTGGGGGGGGGGGGGGGGGGGGGGGGGAGTATGACATCATTAGGAACCACTAAAATGTCCATCATGTGATGTTTATTAAGATGCTTTAAATGGGTGCGAGGTTTCTTAAGATTCTGCAGAGGGTTGCAGGACTTCTCAAGAGTTAAGAAGCACTGACTCGCCAGTTAAATTAAGGTGTATGTACAAATATAAACGACCTTTTGATCTCAGTTGACCCCTGCAAGTTCGTAAGGGGATAGGGCGTGACGAATGTCAACGGATAACAAATGTGCTGGTTACAAAGGCCAGTTTACGGCCCAAAACACGAAAAAATATATATATATATATATTTGGCTTAAAATGGAAGCTTGAATGCACACCTGAAGATCAAGGGGGAAATTAGAAAATGTCATGTGGCTGTGTCGACGTCCGTACGTCTTGGCGTGAAGTCATAACAATGGAGATATTATCATCGATCATAGGTGGCGTTTTTTGTTATTGATCAGGGATAATCTTGTCATTTTGCCAAACTTTCATGTCGATTTGCCGGACGTTTAGATGGAGGAACAAGTATTCTGTTATTTAAACTTTGTATTTAATTTATTTCCCTGTTTGTGTTCAAACTTTAGCCCATTATGTAAAAGCTTGGCCATTTTCGTTATCTGTTATCACGATTTGTTTTCTGGCGTTGTACTTTGTTCAGTCCAGTGTACGTTTAAATAACCCCGTGTAGTTTCCAGGGGGGATGCAAAGAATGAACCAGAGTTGGGGTACTATACGAAGGATGGCCACCGACCGAGCAAAGTGGAATCAATTTGTTGTTGAACTACAAGACGCTACCAGGCGTGATGGCCACTGACTGTTTTGATGGTCGGCGGCTAAGGATCAAAGAAAGAAAGTTACCAGGGGGGTCTCTGATGAGAAAAAGAAAGAATGGGATTACTGTACCCTCAGGCATGTTGTACATGGTGACTAATATGAGGTTGTACATGAGGCTGGCAACATCATCAGATAAAACACGTTATTTCAAAAAGCACCGCTGCAATGTCACGTGATTGTCATGTGATTGTTTGGTGCAGGCATTCCTGCAAGAAGGACCAGCTGTAGTGTTAATCCCGTGCTCCCTAAGGAGAATAAAGGAAAGTGATGATGATATGTTTAAATATTTAATAGGTTTTGTATACGGCAACAAGACATGGACAACTAAGCAGTGGCGTCACTAGGTGGGTGCGGACCGCACCGGACCGGGTGACACCATCAGAGGGGGTAACACCAAAATGACTGTTTATACAATTTTTGTGAAGTGTTTCAGCAGAAATTTATTATTTTTTATAAAAATATCCATGTAGTTAGTTATAACCACAACAACCTTTTTCGTAAGCCCAGTTTACATGTACTGTATACGTTTTTACTTCGAATTATATTGTTTTCTTACCGAATTTTCACTTTAACCACATGAAAATATAAATACATTTAGGCTGTGCGTATGATATAGTAATTTAAAGGTGTAATTTTAATGTCACTACTATTGCCATTACATTCAGTGATATACGGGAATTACGATTTACGAGTAACATTAGTACAAAAAACATTACTACGGATTCTGTATGGTCTGGTACGGGAGGAGGTCCATGGGGGTGACACCATGAATTACCGCACTGGGTGACACCAACCCTAGTGACGCCACTGCAACTAAGCAAGAAAGAAAGAATCAAGACTTTCCACCTACGGTGTCTACGTCACATGCTACTGGAAAGACAGAGTGTCAAATGTCCAGCTGCTTTCAAAGACTAAGGAAAGCGCACCCGACGTAAATACCCTTGAAATCTGATGCACTGAGTCACATGCCTTACGAGAAAATGCAACGTACGTCGCTCGATGAAGACGTCACTAAAAACAATAAGCAGAATGGCGCAAACCCTGTGGAGTTCCGGCATGCAGTGAGAGTGCTTTAACCCCCGCCTCGAAGGGGCCCCCCACATGCTATTGGTGGTCATCTTCCCCTGAACTGTAGGGTCAAGGATCAACGGCAAAGGACAAGAGTTACTAATGACTGTCACCAGTACAATTCCTGGACAAACTCTATGTGGATACAGAGAGCCTAAATTTGATCACTGCTTTCTTTAAAAATATTGAAGTTGACGTTTGAGAGTGTACGAAGAATAATATGAAGAAGAAAAAGAAGAAGAGCTGCTGTCATGTGCTGGCCTTCAAAGCATGCATACTCTGCTTAGACAGTGTGGATTACGCTGGCTTGGCCATTTTCTTCACATTGTCACATAATTTGGGTAGATCTCTTGTCCGCTCCGGCAGTATTTATCTACGTTTGTTGTGCGTACTGAATTATTACGTGCATTATTCGATGGTTGGCACCTTTTTTTCCCCCTACCTTCCGACAGGTAATTTGTATTTTCGAGTCATTGTTTACACTTCTTCCTGTAATAATTCGTCATGTCTGTTTACCTGACCATCCCTGCTGTGAGAGTAGACAGGGGATGCAATATTGACCGACAGTCACGTTGGTAAAATTCTCGTGTACCAAACATTGGGCGCGCCGGATTAACACGACGTACGCCCCAGCAAGTGTTTTTGGCGCTGATATGGCTATTGTGATTCCCTAATTTCTCTCGCGGAGAGAACACAACCCAGCTGGTCACACGATGAATGTTTGGTTGCAAAGGTACAAAGCAGTAAATTATCCAGGTAATGACATTTGTGGCCACGTACCTGAAGACGACGGAAATGTTGTAATCGCTTCCGGACAGACTTGTTACGAAGAAATTATTTGTGATAATGTAAGAAATTTTAGTGGTAATCATTACCAAGAATTGACGGAAATATCAACTCCTTATACGGAAAATGACCGTTTGAAATTTACAAACGCATGAGTCATGCAGAAAATACCACGAGGAAGTAAGCGTAGCACGCATGTTTGAATACAATTGGCTGGGCAATTCTGAATGTTATAAACAACATTTATGATTGGGACCTGGTCATATTGTAGCAACAAAGTGCATGGGCCGAAAGTTGCAATATAACCTGACACTTTAGTCGGATGAAAGCAGTGTGAAATTCAACTCGTCAAGAGACCAGCCAGACAGCCAGAGTAAACAATAGGATCAGAATTCCATTTATCGGATCGGACCTTGTTTGAGCACCTTGAGGACTTATATCGCAGGAGAACTCTAACTTTATTAACACCTAAAACCGGAATCCTAGGAATCTAAATACGAAGTCAGTGTGAGAGCTTATTGTAAAGTAATACCCCAGAACATGTGTAAGATGCATCTTAAACAAGCTGCCTAAACTATTTATCCGAGCAAGAAGACTGTGATCCCAAAGACAGTTTTGGGGTAAGTTGTACATTTATAATTCTATATTTTGCATTATTACCACGTGAAATAATATTGGTATATATTGACATGTGAATATTAATATGTGAAAATTGCTAGTGGATGTCCAAGTGATACGAGGCTGGCAACCTCAGCATATAGAATGATGATTTCATAAACCGCCACTGCAAGGGCAGGTGACTGCTTTATGCAAGTTTCTTATAGAGAACCAAAAGCAGAGGTAATCCAAGTTCCATATGGAGCAGGGAGTGAATGAAAGAAATGATGTACATACTTATTATATTGTTAACCTTTTCAACAAATGAAGCAGTAAATGTAAACCTATTCAATCTAAATGTAATGAAAGTTTCCACTCACTGGGATTAAGATTAATTCTCAGAGAAGGTAAAGTTCTGAGATAGATGGGACGGTGGAATGAAAAGAGGGGGGCACATGAGGGTGTGTGTCAGGAAAACTCAATACTCAAGAGGGTATTTGTTCTCTTCTTTTGTGACACTAGTCGGTGGTACCAGTTGAGGGTACTATCTCTGGAACAAGTGAGAGTATGAGTGGCCTGAAGTCGACGCTAGACACCATTATCAGACGGATCTTAGAGACACTGGACCAGCTTTGTGATTACTCCCTGATACTTCTTGGAACGTGTCACCACTTTCAGATTTGACCAGTGACGAGAGTGAACCAGTCATCTATCTGCAAAGAACCAAACATCAGTGGGAGCAGAAACCATCAAACTTATTGGCAGCTAAGTACAAACTTAAAAGCTGCCAAGTGAACTGTCCATTTTCCGAATACCATAACATCACCCTGTGATGATTACTTTTTAAAAAAGAATTTTTCATTTTTAAACTGTTAACCATATTTGATTACTAAATGTGTTATTTGTGTATATACAAATTTAACGTTGATTTCATCATTTTGAATGTACTGCACCCGTAGGTCTCAGTCAATTTCGTAAATACACCTAACCAGAGCTATAAAATCGTAATAAGAATTTCACTGAGTAATTCAGTTGGGGGCTTGAACGAGTTAATTATAAGACAATCCTTCACAAAAGTTGACGGAAGATACGGAAGTTAACGTTGCTAAAACTCATTCAGCATTGTTCGTGCTTTCTGAATATCTTGTGAAAACTCCCTCGAGGTAAAAGCATCGTTATCCATAGTCACTTTTTTAAAATAACACTTTCTCAAACATAATGGAAAAAAACCAGCAGCATAAAAGCTCATTAATCCAGTAAACTCGCGGTTACTTTCTGTATGTATGTATGTATGTGTGTATGTGTGTATGTGTGTGTGTGTGTGTGTGTGTGTGTGTGTATATGTATGTATGTATGTATGTATGTATGTATGTTTGTATGTATGTATTATCTATTCTCTTGTATGGGTGTGAGAGCTGGACACTCACTGCAGATACGGAGCGAAGGATTCAGGCTTTCGAGCATAAATGTTATAGAAGAATTTTGCGCATTTGCTATAAAGAGCACAAAACAAATGTCTATGTTAGAGAGAAGATAAACACCTATGCAGGCCACCAAGAACCACTTTTGTCAACAGTGAAACGTCGAAAGCTTGCCTGGTTTGGGCATGTAACTCGTCATGACTCCCTTTCGAAAACGATCCTTCAGGGAACAGTCGAAGGTAAACGGAGAAGAGGAAGGCAGAGAAAATCCTGGGCTGATAACATCAAAGAATGGGCAGGACACGGTTTTTCCACACTTGTACGCATTGCTGAGGATAGAGAGCAGTGGAGGACCCTGTCTGCTGATGCTTCCACCATGGCACCCCTACGACCCATGACGGGTTACGGGCTGAGATGAGATGATGTATGTATGTATGTATGTATGTATGTATGTATGTATGTATGTATGTATGTATGTATGTATGTATGTATGTATGTATGTATGTATGTATGTATGTATGTATGTATGTATGTATGTATGTATGTATGTATGTATGTATGTATGTATGTATGTATGTATGTATGTATGTATGTATGTATGTGTGTATGTGTGTATGTGTGTATGTGTGTATGTGTGTGTATGTGTGTATGTGTGTATGTGTGTATGTGTGTATGTGTGTATGTATGTATGTATGTATGTATAACACATGTACAGTTAATTTCTTAAAATAATATAGTTCAATTTCACTGTTTTCTTGCTTTCTGATGGAATCTGTTTCTACTTTTGTAATTTCTTGAATAGATGAATCTAAATGTTACTTTATGATTCATATGACTGTCAAATGTCTTCTATATACACCACAGTTTTTCATCATTACATAGTCTATTCGTAGGTGAGTTAATTTGGTTGTTTGTTTGAAAATTGAATAGTAGCCCAACACTGAGCAACTTATCTGAAACAAAGTCCTTCCTAGGCCTCGTACAGCAGTATGATTGGATGGAACCCCACCACTGCGGGTCCTCCACTCGTCAAGATGACACAGTTGATACTGGCAAAGGCTCTGACAAACTTGAGCATCTAATTGCTGACTTGGTCATTCGAGATTGTGTATGACACTCAGGGCAGGATATAACCTGAAACAATATACAAAACCTACGTAGTATCGCTCATTGTCTCCTTAGCCAGACAGGAGGTAATATGAGACAGTTCAGACAAGCTGTGGTAAATTACAAGAGACATAGTAAGTCATGAATAACACAATTTGTTTAAGTTCTAGCACAATAATTCACTTGTTACAGTTCTGTCCATGATTTGCTTCAATAAAATCATATAGGCCTTATGGTAATCATTTTGTCATATATCAAATAATACAGAAAATCAATCTGTTATAGTCATTCCTTCATCCAGTTTGGATAGTCCTTTCCAGCAAGCATAATATCTTTAAAACGCTTTCCACAACCAACTTGCTCAATCCATTCGTTCTACTTAATTATTACACAATTAAACTAAACCTACACACTTCGGGTTTTCCTCCAGAAATAGCACAATGATTCTACACATGCTAATATTTCTTTAACACACATTGATGATATATTTACATAAATATATTTAATTAACATCTCGCTTACCCTCAATCACAGACATGCTTTTAATGGTTACACAGTCTGCTCACACTTCTGCAGATGGCAACGGAGTTGATATAACTGCTTGTGCTCTGTGTCTGTAGTTTGAAATAGGCGGCGAGTGTGTCTGTGTCATGCGTTCTCTCCCCTTCTACAATGGCCTAGTGGATGTACGAGGTGGCAACTGGACCAAGGTACGTTTGCATGCATCCAAAATCGTGTAGGCTAGGCAAGATGTTCTAAGATAGTAAATCCAATATAATTCTGGAATCCTTATTTCTGCACCGATTTCCTCCATCTTAGGCTTATTTTACTCATATGAATGAGCTCTATCATTATTGATATCCATTTTTCCTATAGTTTATCCGACTATTCACTGGAGCAGCCGAAACAGGGAAAAACACAACATGGTTCATGTTTCACTGTCTTCTATTCATAATAACTTCGGCTCTACAACACATCCAGTGAATCTATTGCTATCTGCCCAAAGCTAATGATCCCTATTATCGAATTGAGTCCTTCTTTATCTAGGTATTCCATGATTTGCACACTGTCTTCCGAAATATCCTTAACATCTACACTTTTGTTTATTCCATGTCTAGCGATCTTCTGACACTATTTATACCAAGCTGGCTTTTCATTGGTCAGATACATCCACGGGGTTTGTACGGTGATAATTTTTGAATGATGCCGAGATATGAATCAGACTTCATTACACTATCAAATGTAAAAAGCTCAATTTTCATATCTTCTAACAGTTATTTTTAAATTTAAAACATATTTAAATTTGATTCTTTAGCTATAAATATATTGTACATAAAATATTCACTCATTCATAATCCTCCGCTCCCCAAGGAGCATAGGTTTTCAACAAACACATGCCAAGTCCTCTTGTCACCTGCCATCATCTCAAGTTCTTTCCATGTTCGCCTCATCATTTTCACCTGTTTCCAGCTCTCTGAAAAATGGATTTGGAATTGTGCCTTCATTCCACATGCATTTGGAATTGTCTTCCACATAACCTAAGAAACAACCTCAGTTCCTATTCATACAATCGTAGACTTTTCGAATACTTTATGAGTTCTGATTACATGCCCCCTAATCGGATTATCTTTTCTGAACTGAAGGTTCTAATGACGATGTTTGTACTTTTCAACATATGTTATGTCATGCTTATAAGTAGTTAATGTTAATATGAGTGTGCTATTTTATTTTACTTAACAACGTTGCATTCCTTGAAATTGATATGCAAAATGCATGTGAGAATAAATGAATTCAGTATGAAAGGTGAGAGAAAGGAAGGGCAGAATGTCAGACGGGCCTGCGTGCCCAATTCTCAACCCTTTGAAAATAAAGTTCGTTCGTTCGTTCGTTCTCTTCTTCATGTGCTTCTTGGTCTACCTCTGCTTCTATTGCCCCGGGGGTTCCAGATCAAGGACTGACATAAAATATTAACCTTTTTAAAAGAAAAAAAATATGGAATAATGATGCAGGTTATATTTAAAAGAATTATTTTCACAATGTCGACACCTCGATGAAAGAAACAAAATTTGGAAATGACTCATAACAGCATTCCCATTTGACGTGCGTCTTATGAACAGTTTCCCATTTTCGTGGCTCACTACATACACTAATATATGTAAAAAAAAATGTGATATTTTCTTTTCATTTTATGTAAACAGATGTACGTTTGTGTCTTTTTTTTTTGAATTTCTGGCATATTCTGTGAGCTTGAAGCTAATGGGGAGGGGGGTGGGGTGGGGGGGGGGGGGGTGGGGCGCGATGTTTCTTTAGTTGCTGCAAACGGGTGTGGGACATATACAAGTTTAAGAACCACTGATTGAAAATACGTGTTTTGATGATTATTCTGGCTTGTCGTGCGTTAACTTTTTTTCCATTAGCGGCTTAGTTTTTAATCACTGTTTTGATTTAACATTAACACTGAAGAGACAAACACACAATCATACATGAGTGTCAGGTATGGTCAATGTCTAAAGCAGCGGTGGCCAAACTACGGCCCGCGGGCCAGATCCGGCCCGCCAACCAATTTTGACCGGCCCGCCAACCTGTTTTGGCCGGCCTCTTATTGTTGATTGAAGCCACACTCTTCACAATGAAATAACACACAAATGTATGTTTGAAATAAATAATTACTTGTCATATTACAAATTACAAAACAAATTAAAACAACAGATTCATTATATTTTTTTTTATACAGTAATTTCGGTTCGAAGACTGGTATACATGCCTTGGCAGATGTACAGTACAGTAGTTTGCCGTTGCTTTCTGTACGTGGTTCATTATATATGTAAAACTAAATATCAGAACGTTATTTCTTAAGGATTTTATAGGTCTGGCCCTCGGGTGTTACCTTTTACCATAATCTGGCCCTCGGCTAACCTTAGCTTGGCCACCACTGGTCTAAAGCATAACAGAGGAAAACCAGAACATGCTAAATGAGTACCCTGCCAGGTGGCGTTGGCGATTATGTCACAAACTTAACGTCTACGGTACTGTATTAACCATACTGTTTTTGAAGTTTTGCCACGTCATGATGTCAGACTGTCAAGTATCTTGTCCCTTTATCGTTCTCTCTCTCTCTCTCTCTCTCTCTCTCTCTCTCTCTCTCTCTCTCTCTCTCTCTCTCTCTCTCTCTCTCTCTCTCTCTCTCTCTCTCTCTCTCTCTCTGTGTTTTTAGTGTCTTCAATCTTTCCTGTTATCACAATATATTCAACGTTCCTTCTTTTCATAACATTATGAGGATTATCACACACATCAGAAGGTAGCAGTCTGCGCTTTGGGAGAGGGGAGTGAGAAGGATACGGTGCTGGTATGTTTATCAGAAGAATATAACTAGAATACTTTGTGATAACAAGCATCAATAGTCTGGAGAGAAAAAGATTTAGGACGAAAACGAAAGAAGGGGACTATGCAGTTTGACATCCTTGTATGAAAAATATAAACAGAATAGATAACAGCACTAGAGGTAGAAAGTTTTGAAATATATGATAGCCATCGCCAGTAGGACCCACACATAAAATGGATAAGAAACTGAGAAAGAGAACCCTGCCAACTTTGTTGCTCAAGGAGCCCCGGACCCCACTATGAGAATACTTGTGCCTACGGATGTGTGTGCGCGTGTTCCCCAGTCTGTTCTCTCTCGTTCTGTTAAGTTATATCATCCCATTAACATCCTGTGATCATCTTTATTTCGTACCTCTTACCGCACGCGTAGTGAAAAAAATTTCGGAATGATGATTTATTAAATGTTTGTAGAATGCTCGAACTGCCATCTAATAAACTGTCAAGTTGTCTTTTTTTTGTTTCTTCAAAGAGATGTTTGTTACCACTCTACCCGCTTTTAGTTAGTCATATGAATTCAACGTTTTCTTGGCTGCTTCTATTCTGATGTTAAACAACAGTTTTGCTTGTTGATTAAGCATGTTAAACACCAGTGTTACTAGTTTATCTGTCATGTTAAACATCATTGTAGCTAGTTCATCTGTAATGTTAAACACCAGTTTAGCTAGTTTATCTGTCATGTTAAACACCAGTTTAGCTAGTTTATCTGTCATGTTAAACACCAGTTTACCTAGTTTAACTGTCATGTTAAACACAACTTTAGCTAGTTTATCTGTCATGTTAAACACCAGTTTAGCCAGTTTATCTGTCATGTTAAACACCAGTTTAGCTAGTTTATCTGTCATGTTAAACAAAAGTTTAGCCAGTTTATCTGTCATGTTAAATATCAGTTTAGCTAGTTTATTTGTCATGTTAAACACATATTTAGCTAGTTTATCTGTCATGTTAAACACCAGCTTAGCTAGTTTATATGTTATGTTATACACCAGTTTAGCTAATTTATCTGTCATGTTAAATACCAGTGTAGCTAGTTTATATGTCATGTTAAACACCCGTTTAGCTAGTTTATCTGTCATGTTAAACACCACTTTAGCTAGTTTATCTGTCATGTTAAACACCAGTGTAGCTATTGTATTTGTCATGTTAAACAACACTTTAGCTAATGTATATGTCATGTTAAACACCAGTTTAGCTAGTGCATCTGCCATGTTAAACACCAGTTTAGCTAGTTTATCTGTCATGTTAAACGCCAGTGTAGATAGTTTATCTGTCATGCTAAACACCAGTGTAGCTAGTTTATTTGTCATGTTAAACACTAGTTTAGCTAGTGTATTTGTCATGTTAAACACCAGGTTAGCTAGTGCATCTGTCATGTTAACACCAGTTTAGCTTGTTTATCTGTCATGTTAAACACCAGTTTAGCTAGTTTATACGTCATGTTAAACACCAGTTTAGCTAGTTTGTCATTTTAAACACCAGTTTACCTGGCTAATCTGCCATGTTAAACACAGGTGTAGCTAGCTGATCTGTCATGTTAAGCACCGGTTTAGCTGGTTAATCTATCATGCTAAAAACCTAGGCTGCTAATTGATCTGTTATGTTAAACGCCCGTGCTGTTAGTTGATCAGTCATTTTAAACATCTGTGTTGCAATTATGATCCGACACGTTAAAAACCCATTTAGCTAGTTGATCTCTCATGTTAAACACTCATAGAGCTGGTCGATCAGTCATTTTCAGCATCCATTTGGTAATCTGTCATGTTAAACACCCGTACTAGTTGATATATCATGTTAAACGCACGGGTCGCTATCTGACCAGGTATAACTGCATCATGTGTCAACAACCCGATCATATGTTTTCTCATAGGTTCCCTGACCAAGTCATGTTCCGTAATTACCCGATTCCGTCAGTCCTAACCGGCAGCTGACTTTATCAGACTTTTAATTCACGTGTATTCATTTTCAGTTCATATTCCCATGTACTTGTAAATATTCAGATTTAACAGTGATAGCATAGTTTTGATGTAAATGTTGTGTTTCTTTCGCTGTTAAGTGAATCATAGAAAACTGAAAGGAAGCTTAGGAAAATATAGTTGCTCTATCAAGACAGCTTTAAGAAACTACAAGAGGAGTGGGCGATCGTCTGCTGGTAAAGTTGTTAGAGAGCTAGCCTATCGCGTCGCCTTCCTTTCATATCTCTCCAGTTCTCTTTTCCACGTGTTTTTCAGTCTTCTTCTGCCTCTCGTACCCTGAAGGTACCCAGAAAATGAACTGATTTGTATCACGAGTGGTAAGAGAGCTTGTCTATCGTGGCAAAGTCACAGCGTTTCGGGTTCAATACTAGCGTACCCAGTGTAAATGGGTACCTGACTGCTCTTGAGGTAGGGAAGGAAAAGGCAGCAAGGAAAAGAACTGGTCACCCCCCACCTCATGAAGCGGAACTTAGTATAGTTAAGTCTATAACATTTCACTCTACTACGGCAGTATCTGCTATGGGACAATCGTTATACAGGGAGACAGATCCCAGGCAGATATGTACAGACGGACAGACTGACTGGCTAAAGGACGGGCGAACAGACAGACGAACACACAGGCGGATACACACACATATTGATATATTGGACTATTGACACATAAAACTGATTGTCCATGCCTGTGTAGCTCCCGGGAACTCTTTGAGGAGACAAAGAGAGAATGAGACAACTGCTCATTCAGACGTAAGAGGCGACTAATATAAGGATGTACATGGGACTTGCAACCTCAACATGTAAAACAAGTTGCTTTAAAAATCACCACTGCAAGAGTATATGAATGAGGTAGTGCAATTTCCTGCGAAGGTGAACAGCTGCAAGAGTGGTGTTATGCTCCAAAAGGAACTATTAGTTAGTTTTTTTTTTAAAGAAATGGGAGAAGAACGAGAGAAGAACGAACTAGCATCAGATGATTTTCATTTGCCTCCGCTAATTCACCATCTTAGTCTACCCTGTTCAACCTATGAGCAGTAAGAGAAAAGATTATCATTCGGTATGCCATAAGAAAATATCTACCGAAGAAAGTATATCATTCGCACAGAATCTATGAACACCGGCGGTTTTATTTGGCTTTATAAACATCTTTATATGAATCTCCGTTTGCTACTGAAACTCGGTTTCTTAAACGAATGAAAACGGCTGAGGTTATTCTGACGCTTACTTTTAATGTTCCTAGCAACGGAACATACACGTCACTACTTGGTGTATCTCCGTACTACGGGAACCATAAAGTGTGCTTCGGCGACCGTTAATATGCAGATAAGGGTCTAATTTTAATGCAAGGTTTACAGCAATGGTTTTCAAAGTGTTTCCTGTGGGGGTTTGTAAAATGTTTAAATAAAGCTATGTACATGCTCTCGCCACGTATAGTTCCTGGGGTCTGTGGTGAGACTAAAATAGAAAAAAAAACAAAAAAAAACCCTTAGGTATAACCGGTAACTGCTACTTCCCGTGTTGCGGTAACCCCACAGGATGAAGCTAGATTTCCTCTCCATGGCTTGTTTGTTTGCGGGTTTTGCCTTCTTGTGGCGAAGCACGTCGCTTTCAACCTAGACTTAGGCCCGTTCGAGCGCAATTTACCATTCAAAAATAAGTGAACTCTGTTAAGTGAAACACTGTGTTGATAAACTCCCTGAAAATGACTACTAGCATCTATCAGCTAGCCTGAAATAGCCCTGACAAGAACTAGTCCTGAAAAGGACTGCTTGCCCGACCAGCGTTGATAGATACTAAGTTCTGTAAAGGACTAACATTATCCGCCTGCTTGCACGAAGCCCTGAAAAGGACGCCCTAAAAAGGCCTCGCCAGCTACGCCAACGCTGCCCATATCTCCTCAATGTTCAACGAACACCGGTGTAATGATAAAAGGGTAGAAACATGGCACAAGCATGGGAATACTTTTATAGAGATCAATCTGTTGCCCACCCAGAATGCTCCTTGTCTCCAAGACGCTGGTAGATCTAAATTAATGGCAGTAGCCGATACAGTTTGGTACTAGCGACGTCGGAAAGTTGCAAGAATAGTGTTGATTCAACACTAGACTGCCTTTAGATATATCATACAAGGCATCTAATATGGCGTATTGTTTGAGGCTGGCAACATCTTCATGTCAAACTAATTGCTACAGAAACCACGACTACAAGAGTAAGCACAAGTAGAACAAGACATTAGGGAAAGGCACTGACGTAGGATAGGGCACGCAATAAGGACAACAGCCGATAGCATTTAAAGGAAGTACTTGCTTTTTTATTCCTTTTAATACATGAAAGGCATATAAAGAAGACACGAAAATGCCTTTAGCGGATGGCACAGGACAGGAAAGGCAGTTGTGATTTTGTTGAAGGCCAGATCTACACAGGGTCTCTGAATGTTTAATGGTGAGGAAAAAAATATACACTTCTAAACAACGGATGTGGATTCTTTGCTCCGTGCAGTTTCTTGGGGTATCCATGGAGACAAACAACGAATGGGACTACTATTCTCTCAAAAACTTCGCTAGAGACGACTAATATGAGGAATGCATGGGCTGGCAGCTTCATCCTATAAAACATATTGGTACAGACATGCTGTTGCAATAGCTAATGAATATCCAATTTCAACATTGAAAAATGATGTGCACCACCAGAGGCAGGGAAATAAATGATGCAGGTACTGTCGTCTGTACAGTCACAACACTAATGAGTGCAAACGCTGACCTCCCCCTCAACGTGCTGCATGCCTCCCGACTAAATCTTCACCCCAGAATTAGCAGAAGTCGTCTGCCAGAAACTTCTCTCACCATCCCGTTATCGAATCAGTTCTCGTAAACGGACAGTCAGTGGAATGTCTGTATGACACGGGACTCGCGTTCGACGCAGTTGTCAGGGCATCTCTCGACACCCCAGAACAGATGACAGAAAAGAGCACCGAAATCCATGGTCCATCAAAGGATGTAGCACTCATGACACTGCCTTTCGCACGAATCGGAGTGAATGTTCTTCATTGAAGGTGACCATCTGCAGCTATGGCGCCGTGCATCATTGGGAAATTGGGAGTGAAAAGAGAAATGAAGGAATGAATGTGCATTCTTAAAAATATTATTGGAAAATGAAGAATATGGTTGAGGCCTGTGGGTGATGGAGACATGAATTTAAAATGAAACCAAAGTCAGCCACATGTGTAACCACCAGTTATAATGTTACGTGTAAGTTTGAGTTTGATGGAACAATGCAACACACACACACACACACACACACACACGCACGCACGCACGCACGCACGCACGCACGCACGCACGCACGCACACGCACACATATATATAAAACGACTGGGATATTCTCCGATTGCTTAATCGATTAAAATTGTGTAAATCGATTATTTCATTTTCAGCAATATTTATGTTTTAAGCTTACATGCGAAAGCATTTGGTATGTTAGAGGTTTGTGATATGGAATTTGGCAAGTATTACAGTAATACCAGTAATAGTAAATTGTTTGGTTGTAACTGTTTAGTATTTTCATCCTATTTTCAGGACGATGTTGCCTGAAGGGTACAATAAATAAAACTCTTTGCACTTTAAACAAAATATTTTATTTTTTATAATTTATCAAACTGTTCAAAATTGATCGATTAATCTTCGACTGAAGAAATTCGATTAATCTATTAATTAAGATTTTTAAAATCAATCCCAGCCCTTATATATATATATATATATATATATATATATATATATATATATATATATATATATATATATATATATATATATATATATATATATATATATATATATATATATATATATATATATATATATATATATATATATATATACATATATATATATATATATGTATATATATATATATATTCCCCTTTATATTTTCTTGGGAGAAAGGGCACAGCCTATGTATATGTAAAATATTGCGTCAAGTGTGTTGATTCTAATGGCTTGTCCGTGGCAGGGATCGCCATTCTTAGAAATAATTTGCTGGTAGGAACAGACTACTTTGCACGAAAAGCTATTCACATATAATGACTTAATTAGAATTATGCAAAATTTTGGCATGGCTGTGTGGCCGTGCAGCGTATGATGTTAGTGTTGATGGTACTTGTCGTATAGTGGAACTCGTATCACTGTCCCGCAGTGGGCAGCTAGGTGTTGATGATGCTATGTTAAAACAAATCTTGACGATATAACATCATACGACAGACAGATGATGGGATGGAGAACATCTGGCGTAAAGTACTGACCTCAAACAGCGGTGAACAACAAAGATGATGTTTATTTACAGCTAGTCATCAAATCCACTGAAATCATAATTCATGTCCAATCTTTCCTCTGAGGCGGGTCATCTCCCATAATAACAATGTTCATAGGCAACTTTTGAAATAAATTTTCTCTCGCTCCATCATTTTTTCTTATATAGTCTGACACTGTCTCTAAGATTACTAGCACATCTACTATTCTGTTCTTCTGATTTCCTAATCCTAGATAAGGCCCGTAGGACTTGTTGAACTAGTTGATGTATCTTTCTATATAAGACTGGTCTAACTACCAGGGCTGTTTATTTGTATCAATAGTCACTTGTTCCACGCTGCCCCTAGCTACTGTCTATTGTCTCTGCATCTAACACAACATACCTGTTCGTCTTGTAATCTTGACAATTTGTTAACACAATCTTGAACTGGCGACATTGTCTTTCTTGTCTTTATCTATCATCTATTAAAGGTGGCGTTTGAGCGACTTGGTGGTTTCCGGAAAATAATTTGATACAATACTGTGACCACAGCAGCCAACCACCTTCAGTGGCTTGTTCGCCAGAATGAATCATCCAACTTCGCTCGCCACTACACAACTTTAATACATAGCAAACTTGCTCTCCTACGCTGAGCGTGTTCCAAAATCAGATTTCCTTAATCTTCTTCCCGATTTTACATTTCCCCGTTCTCTGTTAAAATGTGTTCACACTCGCAACACTTTCTCGTGCGTGTTAATGTTTGATCGCTCACGAAACCTTTCAAGGGACGTAATTTAAAGTTATCTCCCTTTGCTGATTAAACTCAAAACCCATACAATCTTCTTTAATCTTATTACTAAAACATTACTATGCAAATCAGTCACACCATAATTTAGAACTCACATGAAATACCAAACCAAAACACCAAGCTACATCTCCCAAAAAGGGACCTACGGAGTTACCTCCCTTCCCTCAAAACACTCATCTGCTCATTTCACTTCCCCTTAACAAAGATATTTAGTCTCTTAACAACTCTATTTAACTTTCTTAAACCATTTTTCTGTACTCTCTTTCATTCTTTAAGTCCCAAGCTACCGGCCTCAGCCGACAGTGAATTTTGAAGCCTTTATTTAGCCGCGCAACTCTTGTTTCTCTTCACAACGAAGAAGGCCTTTTATATTTGGACATGCGCCCTAATATAACCATGTGCCCGGCACAAGGGATCAATACAGTGACACTTATGTGTCATTAGATCTTTTGTGTGAAAACACAGAGGATCATTACAGTGACACTTGTTTGTCATTGGGGCTTTTTGTGTTGGGACATGCGTTTGTGTTGGGCGCGTTCCAATGCGAGTTAAATGCGACCTCATGCGAGGGAAAAAAAAAAGCGAGTTAATGCGACCTCATGCGAGGAAAAAAAAATGCGACCTCATGCGAGGGGAAAAAAAAAGGTTTCTCTTCACAACGAAGAAGGCCTTTTATATTTGGACATGCGCCCTAATATCCGGCCTGTGGCTAAGATCAATGAGTCTTAGCCAGGGCCGGGGTCAGGCGTGCTCCACAGCGACTCATGCGAGTTAAAAAAAAAATGCGACCTCATGCGGGGGAAAAAAAAAGATTTTTACATTAATTGTATTACTGCACTCTTGACCTTTGAAAACATTCCCCAGAACAGTCCAGCCTACAATGACTTATGCCATATATTACATCAGTTTATTTATTGACATCAATATGCATATTCACATCAATGTGCAATTCACATCAATTTGCCTATTCACATCAATTTGCCCATTCACATTCGCACTTCATTATTTATCTTATAATGAAACCCTTTTGATAAGGGTGGAATTAGGATGCCGTCAAATTACCACCTCTATCGACACCAGGTATTACAATGCAAGATGTGGGTGTCTTATCTGGTTTAGATTGTTGCTGTGTGTGTGTTGCAGTAGAACAGTTCAGGGTACACCACAGGCAACATGACGTGTAGAGTCATAGAAATGGTAACTTCGCTTTAGGTTTATACCATTTATTGCACGCCACAAAACAGTCATGATACTTATGTTATCATCGGCATAGTACAACGAATGCAGCATTCAAACTCATGTTAACTGACAGTCATGTAGAAGTCAATACTCAATAGTTGTATGGAAAACAAATATCATAGCGAAGCTTGATAAATAATACATATAACTTCTGCAACCGTGGTCAGCTGCAGATCCTTAATGTTCATAGACAATAATAATTATTCCTTCCTGATGCTAGCAGATCAGATGTATACAATACGTCCGTTTACTGTCTGCACGTGAGTAGCATACATGGATTACAGGTCAGCTCGACCTTTATAACCTTCCTAAGTCTAACCATCTGACTTGGACGTGATCTCTGATATAACGAATCCTGGAACACAGACAATAGTCTTGTTGGTCTAGAGCGACCCATAGATATATAACTAGTTCAGGTATAAAGATACCGGTGACTTAATCCTAGTCAAAGTACCTCTCCATTTTGAATCACACAGGCGAGCAAAAAGGCGACAAAATGACGAACCTCTAGATGATAGCCTAAAGTTCGATACAAGAGGAATTACCTTATTTCGGAAAATCAACCATGAACATATGCCTCCAGGCAGGCTTGAATAATACGGGGAAATAGTCTAGTTAGCTAACTAACTCACAAAGACAATGTATTTCCCTCAGAGAATCACAAGACGCAGTCGCGTCCGCTCGCTAATCAGTCCATTTCTCAACTCCCCGACCTGGGCGGAACAACAAAACGACAACCCAGTCGAGACATGCGCAGAGTGACAATCTCTGAGTCGCTGTTCACAATAAGACGATTCTAAGAACATTCGAGATAAAAGTCTTACACAGTCGCGCCTTTTATGGACATGAACAGAAGCGTTAAGAAAGGTTTCAAACATCTACAACAGTTGACTGATACTACCAAATAAGGAGATATGGTCACGCTTCGTTCAAGACATTATAGACCGAACGTGTCTCTATACAAGAGGAGGTAAACTCATAAAAAATAGCAGTATCGATATTTCGGGTTCTGTCCCTTTGACCATAAAATATATATAACATGCATTTCAGTCAAATAATGATCATACATACGAAAAACGATCATACAAAGACTTTGGAAAAAAGTAATTATTTGTGCGTAACATTACCGCACCCTCCCGGGAAAAAAAAAGAAACTTTTTTTTAAAAATCCTGGAGCCGGAAAAATCTAGGCTCCTAACGCACGTATGATGCGCGGATATACCTAACAAAATAGCTCAACACTTGGAGCGAAACTGAGATCATATCCCAGGTCCTTAGAGAAAAATTTATCTAAGTATACGCGTATATATCCCAGGAAGGTGCCACCAACACAAACCACAATGCTGGCAACATCATAATAAAAGTCAAATTATTCTCATACCAATATATGAAATCAAATATATTATTATGATATCATACAATGTGTTGCAAATAGCGGTGTAATATATTAATATACCGCACTATTTTATTACATTATGTAATGCATCAGTAACTAATAAGTAATACATGTGTTGATCTTCGTTGACATAAAACATTCAATAGAAGAAGATGTGGACATCATCCGCTCCCAATCTAGGACAGGACTTGATATACTCAAAGTTCCACAATGGACACAATCTCGCATCTTCAATGATGTGCTGCGAAAATATCAATAACACAAATCTTGAAGACAACTGGTAAATCTCTCAATACAATCCTGAAAATAATTTATTTAAATGTGGCCGAGTGATCTTTTGGCCCGTATATCACTAACTAAGCCTTCTTAGATAATTACATGGTACAATGTTATAAATTCCCCCTCAAAAAAGTGAGAAAAAAAAATCTACTAACATGTCATTATAACATTGAACTGTATATCAGGAAATATATATATGACAGAAGAATCATGTGGAATCGTGTGGGCATCTGGACAGAATGTCCGCCATTACATTATCCGAACCACGGATAGCTCGAACCGAGAAATGAAATGGTTGAAGAGCTATGGCATAACGAGTGGACCTCGAGCTCTTCAAGTTTTTGCTCTGAATAGCAGTAAGCGCTTTCTGGTCGGTTTCCACAATGAAATGTGCGCCTAGAAGAAATCTTTGTAACTTCAGAATAGACCATACCATAGCCAATAACTCACGGTCTAAAACCGAGTAATTCTTTTCTGCAGCATTTAATTTCCTAGAGATATACATCACCGGATGCAGAGTATCAGAATACTCCTGCATTAGTGCTGCCCCAATCCCAGTTGACGAGGCGTCACTTCGAAGAACAAAAGTCTTCTCAATAGTAGGTAACCTAAGAATAGGTGGAGATGAAAATAGGTCTTTAACCTGGTCCAATGAGGATTGACATTCTTTTGACCAGCGGATCAAATTAGGCGACCCTTTCTTCAATAAAGTAGAAAGCGGTGCCATAATGGAGGACAGATTCGGAATGAATCGTCCGTAGAATTGGATCAAACCTAATAGACTCCTTACTTGTTTCTTTGTCTTAGGGACCGAAATGTTAAGTATTTTTGAAACATTGTGGTCCTCTGTCTTTAAAAGACCATGACCAACACGATGACCTAGGAAAGAAATCTCACTAAATCCTATAAAGGCTTTAGAGGGTTTTGCAGTCAAGTTATACTCGCGAAGAGTAGATAGTAATTCGTATAAACCCAAATAGTGATCTTCCCAGGAATCACTGAATAGACAGATATCATCTAGATATGCTATGACATCTGTACGATATGCGAGAATTCGCCGCATCATGCGTACGATGTAGCAGGGGCGTTCATAAGACCAAAAGGCATGAAATTCCATTGGAATAAACCCCTAGGTGTAGAAAAAGCTGTAAAAGGTTTGGCACGTTCAGTTAGCGGGACTTGCCAATAACCTTTAGACAAATCTAGTTTGGTAAAGAATCTAGAATTAGAAAGTTTATTGAGTAGCTCTTCTAATGAAGGCATAGGTTCAGCGTCGAACTTCGTAACTTGGTTCAATTTGCGATAATCTACGCAAATGCGAATGTTATTATCCTTCTTTCGAACAATAACCATAGACGAAGAGTATGCTGAAGTGGATGGTTCAATGATTTCCAAACGTATCATTTCATCCAATTCTTTCTCGACTTGAGACTGGAAATGGATAGGTATTGGATAGGGTCTGACTCTGATAGGATTATGATCAGTTAGCACAATGTCATGTTCAATGACATGTGTGTGTCCCGGGATGTCTGTAAGAACATCCTGAAATGTTTGCAACATCGAAGAAACTTGTCGATGTTCCTCAGCGGAAAGATTTGGAGAAACGGTCACGTTTTTCCAAGATTCCGTAGAATAAAGTGGGACCATAGAAAGAGGAAGATTGACATCAGAAAAAGTAGTTTCCTCATCCTGTATAACTGACAGCGATGAGTATTGACCATGAGGTACTTGAGAATTGTCCGTTGCCTGGAAAATAGGCTGCAAATAGTCTGGTCTTTCATGAAATTCCGTGAGCATATTTATGTGGAAAGTTTTATGCTTTCCATCAATATCGACAACATAGTCGACATCAGAAATTTTGGAGACTATAGCATATGGACCTTTCCATGCAATTAGAAGTCTGTTCTCCCTTGAAGGAAGTAGGACGAGAGCTTTGTCACCTGGACAAAGTTGTCGTAGACATCTATTCTTATTCGCAAACTGCCTTGCCTTTTCTTTAGCAAATTCGGAAGACGAAGTTGCTAGTCTGCATGCCTCAATGATTTTTTTCCTAAGAGCAATGACGTACTCATAAGAAGACTGAGTCTCATCGCTAATATTATCGGCAGTGATTAGATCGTGAAGTAAAGACATAGGGCCGCGCGGTTGCGCGCCAAAGACAAGTTCAAAAGGGGAAAACCCCGTATGTTCATTGGGGACCTCTCTATACGCAAAGAGAGCCGCGGGTAAGACCCTGTCCCAATCCTGAGGATGATCCTCAGTTATTTTACCCAGTAAAGTTTTTAGAGTCCTATTTAAACGTTCGACCAACCCATTAGACATTGGGTGATAGATACTGCTGAGAGACCTTTTTATATGTAGCATAGACATTACCTGTGACATAGTGTCTGATATCAGTTGAGTGCCATGGTCTGACAATATTTCTCCGGGAAAACCCAAGCGAGAAAATATCAGCCAAAGAGCGTCTGCGATATCAGCAGTTGAGATGCTCTTGAGAGGTATTGCCTCTGGCCAACGTGTGCACATATCGACACATGTAAGAATAAATTGATGCCCTCTAGCCGACTTAATTCTAAAAGGACCGATAATATCTATTGCCATTTTTTGAAAAGGGCGAATTGGAATGTCAGCAGCCTGAATAGGCGCAGCATGTCGTGGTCCTTTAGATTTGACCTCCTGACATACTTTGCAAGAGCGACAGTACATTCGTATGTCCTTGCTCACAAATGGCCAAAAGAAAGCCGCAAGAACCCTCGACTTTGTACGGGAAAAACCCATATGTCCAGCACATTGCGAGTCATGAGCATGTTGCAATATTTGCACCCTCATGCTCTTAGGCACAAGAATTTGTGAATGAGTGGATGTAGTCGAGTCTTGTACCATACGTACAAGTACGCCGTTCTTCATAGAAATCCAAGATTTTCTATTAGTATTTTGATTAGGATCACCTTTTTTTGCTAGAATGAAGAATTTTTGTAACGACGGATCTTCTTCTTGCAATTTGATAAATGAGTCACGTGTAATAGTCAAGTGACTATTTTGTTCATCTACTTCATCATTATTAGTTAATGAAGTTTGAGGTGGATCCAGAGCATGTGCTCTTGTGACCACCGTATTGGTAGCTTCAATGTTTTGCTCTTCCCAAACAGCAATCTGCTGTGGGGTACATTCCCTAACTCCGTGAATACGACCAATAATAAGGTCCGCAATAGGGTTTGGAAGTAGACACGCGTGGACCTCTCCCGTGAAGAAAGGAGTAGCAATATGTATTATGGCAGTAGGATATTTTTCCAACGTGCCACCAAATGTGACACATTTGATGACCTTTCCTGTAGCACAGAATGGATCTACAAGAAATTGCCTAACCCCGACAGTAGTACATCCAGAATCAAACAACACCGAGACTGGATTACTATTTACAAGCCCCTTATGTAATATAAGAGAACCTCTCCCATCATGAGCAACATTAGCAGGAAGAGCGGGCAAAGGATGACCACAGCTTAGAGTACTAATGGTTTTCGGATCAAATAAAGTACTGCATTGGATACATTTATTTGCCCTACCAAAGTCAAAAGATGAGCATCCGATAGCATTATGGTCTTTATCATTATTAACCTGTTTATCTGCTCCCTGAGATTCTTGTTGAACAGAGTTTGTCTGTTGATATCTTTTTCTCTTCTGTTGCGATCTACCGCGACCATTATTGCTTCTGCAATTATCATTAAAGTCTCTACTGTAATTTTTATCCTGGTTTGCGTTCCAGTTTCCATAACTGTCATTACCATCTCTATGCTGTTGAGAACCTCTATTATCTTGGTATTGAGGTCTCTGCAAATAATATTTTCCTCTATATCGATTACCTTTATGAAAATTTCTAAAGTTACCGGGAATAGAATACCGTGTAATATTAGGTTGTCTCCAGTTCTGGGAAGAAGAATCTCCCTGAAATTGATTACCATGGTTCTGGGCATAATTACGGTTACTCTTTTTATTGAAATTTTGCTGGCTACCCTGAAATTTACGCATAAAATTCGGGCCATAAGGTGCTGCCGAAGCAACTGGCAGACCTTCTTTTACCTTAGAGTTGCTAACGGTTATGTGAGGATGTGCAGTAACATACTGGCTACAGTATTCTTCCATTTCTTTTATATTTTTAGGCTTACGCTCATGAAGAAAAGAAAGAAAAGCTTCATTAACAGAAGACATAACCTTGTCTCTAAGAAGTAAGTCCATGAGGGCTTCAAATGTACTTTCTGTCTTAGAAAGCTCAACCCATCGTAAAAAAGTAAGACGTATGCCTGAGATGAATTCTGAGAATTCAACTCCAGTTTCTGGTAACATGTTTTTAAATTTAAGACGATATCCGTCTTCGTTAAGTTGGTACTTCTTTAACAATGCCGCCCTGACAACCTCATAGTTGTTCTTGTCAGGCACATCTACCATACCCAACAAAGTCAAAGCATCACCTCTAAGTATCTTGGACAGATGATAAACATATAATGTTTTATCTATATTATGCACCTTACATGCACTTTCAAATCTATCTAGATAAAATGTTATATCATCAATTGAAGCATTGAATGCTGGTAAATTAAGCTTGAAATCAACAGCATTAGCCTTATTAGCAGATGATACCTTATTAGCATCATTAGCATTACTAGATAACTTCAACTTTTCTAACTCCAAAGCTAAGAGTTTTTCTTCATGTTTCATTTTTGCTTTTCTCTCATCAGACTCTCTTTGTAACCTTCTTTCCTCAGCCTCAGCCTGTAACTTTCTTTCCTCAGCCTCAGCCTGTAACTTTTTTTCTAATCTTTTATTTTCAGCCTCTATTTCAAGTCTCTTATTTTCAGCTTCTTTTTCAAGTCTCTTATTTTCAGCTTCTTTTTCAAGTCTCTTATTTTCAACCTCAGCCTGAAGTCTCTTCTCCTGAGATTCTGCTTCTCTTTTTTGTTTTTCCATTTCCATTTGTAATCTCTTTTCATCTACCTGCATCTGCAGTTTTAAATTTTCAGCATCTATTCTCTTTTGTTCAGTTAGTTCTTTCATTTTCTTTTCCTCCGACTTCAATGCCTTGGCATATTGAACAGTCGCAAATTCTTCTAATTTATCACCTGTCTTCCCAAGGGCTTTACCCTGCTCAATAAAGTACTCAAATGTAGACATGATGTCTAAAATGTGAGTACAGAACCTGAAATAATTAATTATCTTATTTCAATCTTAATAGCAACAAGACTTAATAAAGTGCTTGTATAATTACTATGTTCACTCCAATCTCTGTGGGAAACAAGACTTGACACCAATTTGTATTATCAGTTGTACAATAATATCACAAGTCACCTCTTAATTATCAGTGCACTACCCAAATCAGTGCATAACCATCAGTTATTTATTATAACTGCACTACAATAGTGCATAAGCAACAAACCACCAGCTAGTTATGATAAGTGCACTATAGATCAATAGTGCATGAGCATATATGTAACAATAGTGAAAGCTAACTATGCAAAACCTATGCAAACAATAACAAGACAATGTAAACAATAACAAAGTCATCAACAATGTAAACAAAACAAAGATCAAAGTCAACGTAAACAATAACAAAGATCAGAGTCAATGTAAACAATAACAAAGATCAACGTCAATGTAAACAATAACAAAGATCAGAGTCAATGTAAACAATAACAAAGATCAAACAATACGAAAACATTCGCATAAGTCAAATAAATAAACAGCGAAACTAAAAAGAATATGATGACAGAATGCGAAGATATGACAAACAAATGACGCTACAGTATATACACAAAAATTTACGTGAAGAACTGAATAATAGAAAAGAGGAGACCTACAAATACACACAATTGAAATCGAAACTAAAAAACAGAAAGAAAGAGAGAAACAAAAAAAAAAAATATACAAAAAACGAAAATAAAGCACAACTCGTCACAACTAAACAGATATAGCAACGATTGTCGCTAGCAAATTTCACAGTAGGAAATTCGCACAGTCCCTAACGAAAACGCTAACAGTAGAACCTCTGTGACGTGGTATCATCTACTGAAAGACACCGCCCAACCGAGAAAACCCGCTGAAATATAAACATATAAATACAAATCCAAATAACATATAACATGTAAACATATAAAAAGTGCGAAAAATGTGATAGACAGAAGGCTCAGTTAGAACATAAGGGCACAGTTCACAAACAAAACAGGCCACTTAACTTCTATGTATCCACAACGTCAGCACAGGTCAGAACAGGATGTGATCAGCATTCTTAGGACAATGATCCAACGTTGATCCATATCTGCTCTCGTAAACTGCCATGACGAAGGAAATGAGCTTCTAACAGGAAACAGCTTCTGACAGGAAACAGCTTCTGAACTTGACCTTCTGAATCTGCAACAGTAATTCTGAGACCGGAACAGTTGTTACGGCACTTGTCCTTTTTCTCAACAGATCAGGAAATCCATTCGCTCGGTACTTGTCCTTCTATTTGTAGACAAACTTCAATACCGCCGAGCAGCGCCGGGTAGTTTCAAAATATCAACAACTGTCAGTACTGCTGCGTCTTTCAAAAAATTTCATCAAAGGTGATGAATAGCAACTGCAATGTTGTCTTGTAGTCTGCTGATGATGTCTGGGTTTGTTGACCCCCTTGAGAGTTGGTACCAGAATAAACCAACTATTGGCCACCATGAATTGATAAGGGTGGAATTAGGATGCCGTCAAATTACCACCTCTATCGACACCAGGTATTACAATGCAAGATGTGGGTGTCTTATCTGGTTTAGATTGTTGCTGTGTGTGTGTTGCAGTAGAACAGTTCAGGGTACACCACAGGCAACATGACGTGTAGAGTCATAGAAATGGTAACTTCGCTTTAGGTTTATACCATTTATTGCACGCCACAAAACAGTCATGATACTTATGTTATCATCGGCATAGTACAACGAATGCAGCATTCAAACTCATGTTAACTGACAGTCATGTAGAAGTCAATACTCAATAGTTGTATGGAAAACAAATATCATAGCGAAGCTTGATAAATAATACATATAACTTCTGCAACCGTGGTCAGCTGCAGATCCTTAATGTTCATAGACAATAATAATTATTCCTTCCTGATGCTAGCAGATCAGATGTATACAATACGTCCGTTTACTGTCTGCACGTGAGTAGCATACATGGATTACAGGTCAGCTCAACCTTTATAACCTTCCTAAGTCTAACCATCTGACTTGGACGTGATCTCTGATATAACGAATCCTGGAACACAGACAATAGTCTTGTTGGTCTAGAGCGACCCATAGATATATAACTAGTTCAGGTATAAAGATACCGGTGACTTAATCCTAGTCAAAGTACCTCTCCATTTTGAATCACACAGGCGAGCAAAAAGGCGACAAAATGACGAACCTCTAGATGATAGCCTAAAGTTCGATACAAGAGGAATTACCTTATTTCGGAAAATCAACCATGAACATATGCCTCCAGGCAGGCTTGAATAATACGGGGAAATAGTCTAGTTAGCTAACTAACTCACAAAGACAATGTATTTCCCTCAGAGAATCACAAGACGCAGTCGCGTCCGCTCGCTAATCAGTCCATTTCTCAACTCCCGACCTGGGCGGAACAACAAAACGACAACCCAGTCGAGACATGCGCAGAGTGACAATCTCTGAGTCGCTGTTCACAATAAGACGATTCTAAGAACATTCGAGATAAAAGTCTTACACAGTCGCGCCTTTTATGGACATGAACAGAAGCGTTAAGAAAGGTTTCAAACATCTACAACAGTTGACTGATACTACCAAATAAGGAGATATGGTCACGCTTCGTTCAAGACATTATAGACCGAACGTGTCTCTATACAAGAGGAGGTAAACTCATAAAAAATAGCAGTATCGATATTTCGGGTTCTGTCCCTTTGACCATAAAATATATATAACATGCATTTCAGTCAAATAATGATCATACATACGAAAAACGATCATACAAAGACTTTGGAAAAAAGTAATTATTTGTGCGTAACACCTTTCTTTAATAGAGTTATTGCCACCTTATATTACCTTGTTTTATTTATTTTCTAAAATTGACTGAGTTTATGCAAGTCAAAACTTGAAGGTTTAAATTGTATCAAGAAAGGGAGCAGCTTGCAAAGTTTCAGCTACCTACGATGTGTGGAACGTAGAAATTTTAAGCTTCAAAGATGTGAAACCGGAACAAATTTACATAGCTAAAGATGTGAAACCGGAACAAATTTACATAGCTATTTTGATCTTAAATAAAAGTGGTTTAAAAAAAAAAAGGGAGGAAAAACATGCGAATTAAACAGGGTCTTCGTCCACGAATCGGGAAACCCCTGCTATTTACAACTGTTTGATTTATGATCTTTGAGGTCTAGAGCGTGATTTTATCCGAAGTAGGTCATCAACTGTTTGCATATATATTGAATGAACGTTCATTCCTATTCCGTGTTTCGTATGGCTTCTTAATTTAATCTTTATCGTTTGCCAGGCTTTCCTTTCTAATATTATTCCCGCAGTTTTCTTTGTAGTCGTATTTCAAATTGTTCTATTTTATGAACTGATGGAGATATCCGGTTAAACCTCTCACTGGTCAACGTGGGAAAATGTGTTATTGGTGAGCGGAAATAAAGTCACAGGGACAAAGTCACAATTTTGGCTAGGAAAAAAAAAATCACAGGAAAAAAAACTCACACTGTATATGAAAAAGGCAAGATTTATTCAATTTCTAAAGCCAAGTAAGGTAACGAAACAAAAATTTTAAGTCAGTCATTTATTGACAATACATTACACGTACAGATTACAAACCCTTCGCCGATTCTGATCAACACTAACAAAAACAATTGTGTTTTATCATGTTTTGCTACTTTGTGTCCGGTGGAGTTAACTCTTACCGTACGTAATTATTTTCAGCTCTGGACGGAATTATTTTTAAGCCCCAAAAATTTACACATACATAATTTACGTTTACTGACAATGTGTGTCTAATCATGAGTTAAGTATAACATATTATATATCAAATTAAAGTACATTGGATGAACAATATAAATCCATATGCCTTTCTAGCTAATTTTATGTTATGTTTATTATGTTATAACAGATAAAATGTACACGGAAACAAGATAACTTGAAATTTTGAACAAACATTTTCGACTTACGTAAGGCTTGTAACATAAATTGTTATCACAATACAGTTTCACTGCTCTCTTTGTGCAGGTAATCCATTTAGAAACACAGAAAAAGTAAGAAAGTTATGGTTGATCACACAGTTTGTTCACTGTTCACATATTAGTAACATATCCTGTGTGTTTTTCGGCCATTATGGCGATACGACAAAACACGATTAAAGATGAAGATAAATGTGAAAAAACTCCCTTCAAACGCAAATAAAAGACGTTGAAGCTTGTTGAAATTTGCCCAGTTTTGTGTTTACTTCCGTTCGAGATAAATTCCGGGCAGTATAAAATATCAGAATAGAAAGAAACAACGAAATAAATCAGCGTCTTTTAAAAGATCTTGCGGTCCCAGCGGTCGGCCATTGCGTCTTTTAAAAGATCTTGCGTACGGAATCAGTTAAAACAATTGGTGATGCATCTTACTACGACAAGGGCAGGTGACCGCTTTATGCAAGTTTCTTATAGAGAACCAAAAGCAGAGGTAATCCAAGTTCCATATGGAGCAAGGAGTGGCTAAGAGGTGTGGCGTCTGCTTCGAACTCTAGATGTGCCAGGTAGAGGGAAAATAATTTTTGGAATTTTTTTTCAGAACCAGTGGTCCTAATAATGTCATTCTCCCCCCCCCCCCCCACCCCCCCTCCCTGGTCTCAAGTGTAGTGAGATCGGATGCGAAGCCTTCTCGAATACGGGTGAAAAAACAGGAGGTCCCATGTGCAAGCTGCGCACGTTACAAATCCCACGGCAGTTGGAAATCGTAAAAAGTAGGCCATAAGGTGGCTGCCCTGGCTAAATTTTAAGAATTAGAAACCTACCCACCAAATATATTTCTAGAATGTGTGATTCCTACATACACACACTGGGATTCTCGCCGGTGCTACGGAGTTCGTGCACTGTGCTGAGATCCTCCTTGTGTGATCTAAGGGATGAGATCGGAGCACTGATGGAGTTGTCCATGTGCAATGAAGATAGTCCTTAAAACCAAACCAAACTGCGACAAACACAAAGAGAATGACCAACATTAAGGCCACAAATCCTTCGTCAGGGAAGAGGAAGACAGAGAGAACTGACTTAAATACATTATAAAATAACAAACAAACAAAACATACGTTATTGCCTTAGCGGTAACGTCATGTCATCACAACATTTTGCCACCAAACTTGAAATCTTTGCATGGCGCATAGCGGCATGGGAACTATATAGGGCCCTTATTAAAACAGCGCGCATTTCTTCCCAAATATTCTTAATGGTGCGGGATATTTTTAGATATAAACCTGCCTCTGTTTTTTTTTTCTGCTTTGTGTGTGTGCGAAAAACCTTTAGAATTCCCAATTTATATTAAGCAATTTGGGTAAGTATGAATAAGTATCTCCACCATATATTTATATATTTAGCCAGGGAAGCCTCAATGCTCATTATTGATGCAGCTTCTATACTTTCGCTCCACTGTTTCTGTGTCATTGATTTACTTCTGAAGGAAAACGGTAACGAATGAAATGATTACAGGAGAATTTAGTCCCGTCTTCATGGCATGCTGCAGAACGCGCACAACATATTTATTTCCTGCCACGTTTTAGCGGGTCATTTGTTCATAATTAAATATTACACCGCCTTCAAATTGCATAGTCGCGGCGGGGGGACATCAACATCAGATAAACAAGAATGCCCTTTTTTATAAGCCTTTCTGGAAGTCCTCTCAATACAGACACCGCACAAAATTAAGATTTTCAGAGCACCATGTGCTTCTCGTAATGCTGGAGAGTTACAGAGAAAGAAATTTAATTCTTGTGAAAAAAAATTCATAGATCTTTTGGCCGAATAAAAACAATCTGCTTGCTCGGAGCAAGAGAGTTGTTTTGGACGATGGAGCTAGGTTGGTTGTCAAATGAACCAGAGTTGAACTGTACGAAGGATGGCCACCGCTCTGAGCGTTGTTGCCCCGGAGTCAAAGAGTTAACTGCCTTTTTTGGCTAGTATATTAACGGCCATTCCGTTCTACTAATTGGGATCAAGATAAACAAAATGGGTACTATTAACATCCGTTCTACAATTTGGGGTTATTTTTTAAATCGATCGTCCATGATGGTATATTTCTATATCCTGCTGTTATTTATGTTGAGGCTATTTCTTCTTCTACTTTTTCTTCTTTGTCTTCTTCTACTTTTTCTTATTCTTCTTCGTACTGTACACTCACAGACGTCTACTTGAATATTTTCAAAGAAAGCAGTGGCCAGCTTGAGGCTATCTGCACCTCCATAGAGTTTTTCCAGGAATGTTACTGATGACGGTCATATGTGCATTCTCTGTTCCTCATATGTTTCAAATTGATTTCTTTAAAAAGTTATGATTTCTTTCTATTATTGAAAAACAGAAAGTGTAGGGAAACAAACCAACACCCGTGAAAGCAAATTGCTAGCGATTTTGATCTTCGACCGGAACATTTTTCTACGCTGCAAATTTTTTTGATGGAGTCCGCTAGCCCGTGAAATTAAAATAATTGTCACAGAGGCCTGTGTTACGGGACGAAAACGTATCTTATGTTTGTTTTATCGCTGCCATCAGTTAGAAAGTATTAGAAACATTTTGAAGCGTTGTGATCCTTAACTTCCAGGGGAGGGCCGTGCTTACGGTATAGCTTGCTTATGTGTCTTTTCTTATGTAAGAGATAGGTTGCCGCTTTGAATTTTATTTGTTTTGTTTTAAATATGAGATATCTTTTCAATTACGTGGGATAGCTAGCTTCCTTATCTATTTGTGTGTAGTTCAAGGTGTGGTTTTCATTTATGTCTCCAGTTCTCCTCTCCATGTGTTTGTCGGTCCACCTCTGCTTTTCTTGCCCGACGAACTCCAGATCAAGGTCTGCCTGGTAATGCTATCAGCAGATTTCTTCAGTGTGTGTCCCATCCATCTCTATCGTCTTCTTCTTATCGATTGTTCCACTAGCACGTGTCTGGTTCTAGTCCTCAGTTCCATCTTGATGATCTTCTTGTGCCATTTCAATGTTTCATTATACGCGAGCACCCATTTATGAAAGTATGTAACTTTTTGGCTGATGTTTTTGTTGTTCTCCGTGTATCAGAGCCATATAATAGGACTGACTTGTCATTTGAGATGATGATTTAATCATTTGATTATTAAATGGCAGAAATATCAAAAGGCAGTGGGGCCTATCTCTTCACCCTGATGCGATCAAGATCATCGTTCATTCGCTTTAAAAAATTTTTGTAATACGGGTTCTATCCAAATTACTGAAATTAAAAAGAACCCTAAAGTTTTGAAATAAAGAGTTTGCTAGCTTCATGTACAACCATCCTCATTCGCCATTTACGACATACTTGGTAGAGCACAGTAACCAGAGTCCCCGCTCCTCAATCACCATCCCTCACATTCATTATCAAATTTCCCTCTACCATCCCCTCACACTCATTATCAAATTCCCCATTTTACGGTTCTCACTAAATGTCGCTGGCAAAGACGCCGGCGATGGATTGGACACACATTGAGGAAACCTGTAGATAGCATTACAAGTCAGTCTTTGTTCTGGAATCCCCAGGGAAAGAGCGGCAGAGACGGAGCCAAGAACATATTGATAAGTGAGCTGAAGCACAGATGAAAATGATGAAGGACACATGGACAGACCTTGACCCGATTACACGACACAGAGGTAATTGACATCTGTTTGTTGAAGGTTTATGCCCCATGCGTATCTAACGGACATTGATTAATTAACTACATATCACTTATTGTCAAAGGATATTCTTTTTCTCTCTCTCTCCCTCAATTTGTACCTCATTCCTTCCCGTGCCAAATAATTTCAGTTAAAAAAAAAAAAAAAAAACGCAAACAAGTACTCAAACAAATCGTCATGTCTCGTAGCGTTCTAACAAGACTCGATGTCTGTATTAACACTTGAAGTAGAAAAAAAACGTCGCCGCTGCGCTCTTAATAATTCAGTTATTCATTCATATTAATTCAAAATGCTGTGAATAGCCTAAAGTGGGCGTAGCCAAATAGGCATGTGAAATCAGGAGCAATATTTACTTCTGTATCGCCGATTTCTGGGAATTTTTTAATACACATACAACGTGTCTTAAGAAAGGAAAGAATGTTTACAAAGCAGCCTTGTAAAAGAACGTATTAGAAAAAAAAAAACATAGTTTGGCGAAAGAGTGTTTTAAAAAACAGAGTTTGAAGATATAAGTGAATAATAAGCAGAGTTTGAAGCATGAGTGTGTTTAAAGCAGAGTTTGAAGAAAGAATATAGAAACAATAGAGCTTGAAGAAATACTGTATAAAACAACATATTTATATTTATTATTATTTAATAGCACAGAGTTTATAACAATAATATAAATATTTATATATATCCATTTTTAAAGCACGGGAGAGTTTAAACAGGCAGAGGTAAACCATAACTGCACGGGAGAGTCAGAGAGGCAGAGGTAGAGCATAACACATGGAGAAGAGAACTGGTGTCAGAAATGAAAATGATGAGAAAAACATGGAGAGAACTTTAACTGATGGCACGGGACAGGAAGACTTGGCTGGTGCTTGTTGATGGCCTATACGCCTTGGGAGAGTTAAATGGTATTGATTGATTGATTGATTGATTGATTGCCTACCCCCACGTAGTTTCCGGGGATCTCTGAGGAGATAAGGAATGAATATGATTACAGCATACTCTGGCACGACGTAGTAGGCGACTAATATGAAGTAATGCGACTGGCAAACTCTTCATGTCAAACAAATAACTAAAGAAAACCATCGCTGCAAGAACATGTGCTCAAGGGTGCAGTGATGGGGGGGGGGGGGGGCGGGGGGGGCATGTTCTATAAAGAGAGATAAAGAAGATGATGATGACAAAAACATAAATTGGAGGATGGCAGGGATGTCACTTGTCGCCATTTTGCTTGCTACTGGCCATGACCTATTGACAGCATTAAACGGCAAAACTGGAATCACCCGGGTAAAAGAGGCAGAAGTATATCAAAAAAAAAAAAAAAAGAAAGAAAAGCCCACGGAGAAAAGAACTGGGAGACAGAATGGACTACATGAGGAAGACATGGAAATACACTGAGCTGATGGCACTTTACACGAGGACTTGTCATGAGGGCCTATACTCCGTGGGGACCTGAAGGGGTTATTCATAATTGAACGGAATGCAGCGTTACGCACCAAGAAGAACAAAAAGAAGAGGTGATGCTTGTTAGAATGAGCTGTAATTTGTACAAACCGTCTTGCCCCTGTTAGCAGTGGTAAGCAAATAAATAAATAATACAATAAAATAAAAACTGAAATATTTTTAGAAGCTTTCGCGGATGACGAACTATTCAAGCACGCGCACGTACGGGAACCAGACAACCGAAACTGACTTTTTTAGGCGTTCCTCTATTTGGCAACAAATACCTAATAATAAAGAACATAAAACCTGCCAATTACAAGTAGATCACGTTAGCTGTGACGGTTCTAGATTCTTGATTGCTAGCAAAGCGTGCAGGCAATCCAGCACCTGAAGAATGGACCAAGTGGCAAAGCTCTTATGTACCTTACAAGTGGAGAGTGCGTAACGATGACATGACGTCAACAAATGGCGTTTAGGCGTGATAGGACGAATATTCTGCCCCAGATTTTCAAAACCAGTTTGCCGTGGACGCAGATCGAGGGACCCTCAAATTGCTCTTAAGTGGCTGGAGTAACAACACTAGCATTACCCTTTAACTTTCCAAGCAGCATAGACCTGAAACAAAATTTATGCCTGGTGGTCTTGTACTGTGCCATCTGCTGAAGATCTTTTTATGTCTTCTTTATAACTTTCATTTATGTCTCCAGGTGTTTCTCAGGCTCCCTATACTTCTTTTATCATGGGGATTTCAGAACAAGAACTGCCTTGTAATGCAATCAAACTTGTTTCCTTAAAGTGTGTCATATCAATTTCTAGCATCTTCTTCCCATCTCCTGTTCCATTGACACATGTCTAGGTTTTGTCATAAGATCCACTTCGGTGATCTCGTTTGGTGTGGTTTAGTTTG
Organism: Oreohelix idahoensis; assembly: GCA_024509875.1. Lineage (NCBI taxonomy): Eukaryota > Metazoa > Mollusca > Gastropoda > Stylommatophora > Oreohelicidae > Oreohelix > Oreohelix idahoensis. Next base: position 102,884 of record JAMPIV010012416.1, read on the forward strand.
GTTTTAAGGACTATCTTCACTACACATGGACAACTCCATCAGTGCGGAGATCCACGTCGGTGATCTCGTTTGGTCTGGTTTAGTTTAGTTTGGTTTTAAGGACTATCTTCATTGAACACAATTCCATCAGTACACAGATCAACGTCGGCGATCTTGTTAAACAATGTTAATGTTTCGTATTCTACACAAACACCAGTTTACGAAAGTCTGTAACGTCTTTCTTTTCTCTTTGATCCTTAGCCGCCGACCGTCAAAGCAGTCAGTGGCCATCACGCCTAGTGGCCTCTTGTAGGGCAACAACAAAATGATTGCACTTTGCTCGGTCGGCAGCCATCCTTCGTACAGTACCCCAACTCTGGTTCACTCTTTGCATCTCAGCCTCCACAGTCCTCCGCCAGGTTGTTTTTGGTCGGCCTCTCTTTCGTTTTCCTTCAGGGGTCCAAAGCATAGCTGTTCTTGTGATGGCATCGGGGTCTCTTCTGAGGACATGGCCAACCCAGCTCCAGCGTCTGCCAGCTATGATGGTGTGCATGTCCTCTTGCTTGCTCCGAGTAAGCAGATCTTGGTTGGTGATGGTATTCGGCCAAAAGTAACGTCTTGGTTGTTGTTTTTACTGTTCTCCGTGTTTCAGACGGCCCCGTGTCCAACCATCCTTAGTGGTAGCATGGTTGACGTTAATTCTCCATATGTGTATTTACGTCAGTTGGTAAGTCCATTTCCCTCCGAGCGGAACATCTGGTTTCAGCAGTCGCACGCCAACGATTTCAGTTTTCTTCATCACCCTTCAGCTTCCCAAGGAGCATAGGCTTTGAACAAACGTCTGCCAAGTCTTCCTGTCCTGTCAAGGTCTTTCCATTTCTTCATCATTCCCCTCATCTGTCTCCACTTCTCTTCTTTCGTGTGTTCTTTGGTCTCCTTCAACCTCTCTACCCTGGGGATTCTAGAGGTAGGGTTGTCTTGTAATGCTATCAACAGGTTTCCTCAATGTGTGTCCTATCCATCGTTAGTGTCTTCTTCACATCTCTTCTTCCACTGGCACGTGTCTAGTTCTTGTTGCCAGTTCCACATCAATGATTTTGTCATACCACTTCAATCATTCTACTCTGCGCAAGCATACATTTATGAAAGTGTTGTAATCAGTTCTAGATTGGTGACCTTGTCATACCACTTCAATCCTTCTATTCTACGCAAGCATACATATACGAAAGGTGTCCGGTCTGATAAAATGGAATTCTGAATTCTAGGCTTCACTCTAGCGAGGTCTGATGTCTTGGCAAGCGATCTTCACAGTAATTTTGACTGACTAAAGCGTCGGGTTATATTCACTGCCTTCCCACGCATCTGTTTGTTATGCGGTCTAACCAAAAGCTTCAATCATTTTCAAATAGGCGGGTTAGGGTGTAGTACTTTCAAAATATTCCACGTGAAACAAGGTGCGTAAAGCAAAAAGTCACGTATTACCATATACTGCAATAAGACATACGATGCCTTGCGTACAGACTCGCGAACATGTCGTTAACCTCATATGACAACGTGTGTCAGATGTAACACTTAATACTTTCGCTAAATTAATGTCTTATCTCTTGCTTGAGCATAAACATAATCAGCCTCTTTACAACCTTCGCGGAGACGCTTCTTCTTCTTTCTTCTTTGATCCTTAACCACAGACCGTCAAAGCAGTCAGTGGCCATTACGCCTGCTGGCGTTTTGTAGGGCAACAACAAATTGATTCCACTTTGCTCGGTCAGCGGCCACCCCTCGCACAGCGCCCCAACCCCGGTTCACTCCCCGCATCTCAGCCTCCACAGCCCCCCGCCAAGCCGTTTCCGGCCGGCCTCTCCCCCGCTTCCCCCAGGGGTTCACAGCACAGCTGTCCCTGTGATGGCACCGAGGTCCCCTCTGAGGACATGGCCAACCCAGCTCCAGCATCTGCCTGCCACGATGGTGCGCATGTCCTCCCGCTTGCTCCGAGTAAGCAGATCTTGGTTGGTGATGGTATTCGGCCAAAAGATTCGGAGAATTTTTCCTAGGCATGTTGTGTGAAAAGAGGACAATTTCAACATTTCCTTCTCTGTAACTCTCCAGCTCTCCGCGCCACAGAGAAGCACAGAAAGCACACAGCTCTGATATAATCCTAATTTTGTGCTTGTGCAGTACTGAGAGGACTTCCAGATGTTGTTTAGACCGAAAAAGGCTGCTCTTGCTTTGTTCATTCTGTTGTTGATGTCTCTGCTTGCTCCGCCGTCTGGTGTTACTATGCATCCTAGGTATATGAACGCATCTGTCTGTTCCAGTCGCTGATTCCCTATTGACATGGGCCCAGGGTTGCTCACACTGAGCGTCATGACCTCTGTCTTCTCTAGGTTGATGTTCAAGCCCACCTGCTGGCTATACTTATTAAGTCTATCCGTTTTTTCCTGGGTGTGTAGATGCGAATGTGACAGCAGTGCAATGTCATCCGCATACTGCAGATCCTCCAATGCAGAAAATGCAGTCCATCCCATTCCTCTCGGACTGCCGTCCGCCGTCTAGCGCACCACCCGGTCCACGACCGTCAAAAATAGAGTGGCCGATAAGGGGCATCCCTGTTGCACCCCCGTCCTCACCCCAAAGGCTAGGTTGGCCTGCCCAATGCCACACGTAAAGTTGGCACAAAGGCTTTCCATGATTGACACCACGCAGCCCGGAATTCCACAAGCCCTCAGTACCTTCCATAAACTGTCCCTATGCATAGGGTCGCGGAGACGCACCCGTGTCTTATTAAGAAGATTGCGCTGGTTCGATGTACGTGTTAATCTGTGTACTGATATCTGCCGCGCCTGCGATTAACCAGCTTGGTTGTCGATAATGTTCTCTCAGTCGCTCCTGCAAATGTTTAGTATTATCATCCACGAGGATTGTCAGATAAACAGACAAGACACAATATACTGAAGGTAGCGAAAGAATGTAGATACAAAATATCTGCTACTTAGCAGAGAAAGAAAGAAAGTGCGACAATTCAAAGCACGCAATAAATCTGTACCACTGTTAAGGAATAAAGTTAATACGTCATGGTATATTACCAAACGCAGGCATATATTCAGTGTTATATGAGGAGATATGTCTATTTGTGGTAATGCATGTTTTGCACGATCTTTAACTTTTATTGAACGCCTTATACTTTGATACGTCACCGGTTGTCAATGACGTAACTCGCTCGCACTAATTTATTCTAACGGCTAATATTCTGGGCCTTTAGTATACTTCATTCATCAAAGCTAGACGTATTTTTCGAGCTCCAGGAGTTGTGGAGGAATTTGGTACCTTTATGTGACATTAATATTTTTTCGAAGGCGGCCACTTGATTTTTCAACGATCGTTATGAAGAAGTTCCGCACCTTATATAGAAGTATTTTATTCAATAAAATATAAATTCACGTTTCGGGTTTGCATTACTTGGATGTCCGCAGTTGGCACGCACCTACTAGTACAACGGCAAGAACTGAATAGTTGAGACGAATATATTTATGATATATCAACATGCATGCTTACATACTTATCGACTGACCATGCATTTTATTTGAGGAGAAAGATGTTCAAGATTCTCCATTTTTTGCCATTGCTTGAAATTTGTGAAGAACTAAATAAAAATTGTACGACGTGTATCGTGGACCCATTACCAGGCAACTTATGTTCTTCTTCCAGTTTTCATGTCCTGTGGTGACAATGCCCTTATGCATTCGTGTTGTCAGTACGATGTACTCAAATTAGTAGACCTACTACAAACAGAAACAAATAACAGTCGTTACAACCACAAATGTACCGATTACTGCCGTAGTAAAACAGAGATTAGGAAGAAGAAGAGGTCGCCCCAATCCATTCTGTGACAAGCATGGAGTCAATACTGTAGTTAGTCCCGCAGGAAGCCTACACCAAGTCACCACTATAGTTAGTCCCGCAGGAAGCCTGCATCAAGCCACCACTGTATTTAGTCCGCAGGAAGCCTGCATGAAGTCACAACTGTAGCTAGTCCTGCAGGTAGCCTACACCAAGTCACCACTGTAGTTAGTCCCACAGGAAGCCTACATCACGTCACACTATAGTAAGTCCCACAGGAAGCCTACACGAAGTCACCACTGTAGTTACTCCCACAGGAAGCCCACACAAAGCCACCACTGTAGTTAGTCAGACAGGAAGCCTACACCAAGTCACCATTGTAGTTAGTCCCAAAGGAAGCCTACACCAAGTCACCACTGTAGTTAGTCCCACTGGAAGCCTTCACTAAGTCACCACTGCAGTTATTCCGGCAGGAAGCCTACACCAAGTCACCACTGTAGTTAGTCCCACAGGAAGCCTGCTCCAAGTCACCACTGTAGTTAGTCCCGCAGGAAGCCTACATCAAGACATAACTGTAGTTAGTTTTGCAGGAGGCCTGCACCAAGTCATCAATATTTTGGTAGTCCCGCAGCAAGCCTACACCAAATCACCACTGTAGTTCGTCCCACAGGAAGCCTGCACCACGTCACCACTGTAGTTAGTCCCGCAGAAAGCCTGCACCAAGTCACCACTGTAGTTAGTCCTGCAGGAAGCCTACACCAAGTCACCACTGTAGTTAGTCCCACAGGACGCCTACATCAAGTCACACTGTAGTTAGTCCCACAGGAAGACTACACCAAGTCACCACTGTAGTTAGTCCCGCAAGAAGCCTACAACAAGTCTCCACTGTAGTTAGTACCACAGGAAGCCTACACCAAGTCACCATTGTAGTTAGCCCCGCAGGAAGCCTACGCCAAGTCACCACTGACGTTAGTCCCATAGGACGCCTACATCAAGTCACACTGTTGTTAGTCCCACAGGAAGCCTGCAACAAGTCACCACTGTAATTAGTCCTGCAGGAAGCCTGCACGAGGCAGTTACATGCTCTCGCAGCAGCGGTTTATGTAGTAAGTTGTTTTATATGATGAGTTTGCCATCTCCATTCATGACCTTGTAGTAGGCGCATTGAACGTCATGGCTGAATGTACAATAGTCCTATTTCTTTCGTGGTCTCTTCAAAGACCCACAGGACTATACGACATGTGACCTAGATAACACTAGTCAACAAATTTTCAAAAGTTATTTGTACCAGAAATTAAATATACCATTTCTTATTGATTTTGACATGCTGATTTCAAATATCATAATGAAATTCACCAATTGGCTCTGGTTTTTTTTTTTAATGATGAATTTACATTACAGTAATACAAATAATGTATGCTTGTTTAATTCTCTGGGGTGAACAGCTAGTCTTTCTACTTTAGCATTATAAAAGTTGTGGTTACATACTCAATTAATTGATATTTCAGCATAAAATGATAGAAAAAATAAAAACATTATTTAAAGTTCAAATATCATGTTTTAAAAAGACACATTTGAACCCATTCCGTCATTATTCAGTCGCTGTTCGAGCTCTCTTTGCTTGCTTCTTGTAGTCAATCGATGAGGTGTCTCTTGTCACAGTCCAACAGTAATCAGCAAGCATTGAAGGGCTCCAATTGCCTTGACACCTTGTCTCCATAGCAGCAATGTCTTGGTGAAATCGTTCACCATGCTCATCACTGACCGCTCCACAGTTTGACGTAAAGAAATCCAGATGAGAATCCAGAAAATGAATTTTCAAAGACATGTTGCAGCCAAGACTCTTATACTTCAGAAGGAGATTTTCTAAAATTTCATTGTAATTAACAGATCTGTTGTTTCCAAGAAATTTGTCCCCCACTGACTTAAATGCTAGCCATGCTGCTTTTTCCTTGCCATGCAACACGCAAAGAAACTCGTCATCATGAAGAAGTTTTCGAATTTGCGGACCAACAAATACTCCCTCTCTTATTTTAGCTTCACTCAGTCTTGGAAATTTTCTGATGAGGTATTTGAAAGCCTCATCTATTTTCTCCATTGCCTTGACAAAGTTTTTCATGAGACCCAGCTTAATGTGCAAGGGTGGCAACAAAATCTTGCTGGTATCGACAAGTGCTGGGTTCTCAACGTTCTTACTGCCAGGCTGCAATGACTGCCTGATTCGCCAATGTCTTCTGATGTAATGGTCACTTCGTGCACGGCTATCCCACTCACAGAGAAAGCAACAGTACTTGGTGTATCCACCCTGTAGTCCAAGCAAAAGAGCGACCACTTTTAAGTCACCGCAAAGTGACCAATGATGATGATCGTAGTTTATATACTTCAAAAGCTGCTTAATGTTTTCATAAGTTTCTTTCATATGAACTGCGTGACTAACTGGAATTGACGGTAACACATTACCATTATTCAATAAAACAGCTTTAAGACTCGTCTTGGATGAATCAATAAAAAGCCTCCACTCTCCCGGTATGTAATTGATTTTGAGTGCTGCCATTAAACCAGAAATGTTGTGGCACGCAGAAAGGTCACCCTCTTTGAAAAAGAATGTAATAAGCGACTTCTGGCGGTTCCTATAACAGAAATTGTAACATCTTCTGCCAGGAGATTCCACTGTTGCAATCTGGAACCCAAAAGCTCCGCCTTGTTCTTCGGTAAATTTAGATCTCTTACAAGATCATTCAGTTCATCTTGGGTTATTAAGTGTGGTTTAGTGGATGTAGTTTGCTCAAAATCTGGGTCGCTTGAGGTTGATGGTTCAGGACCACCAATGTCCTCCTCTTCATCAGTGGAAGCAGCTGAAAATGATTCTGGCACTTTGGGAACTGGTAGGTCATCGCCATGTGATACCGGACGTTTTGCAGAGGGGATGTGTGGATATTCCAGAGTCCATTTTTCTTTGATATGCCTTTCCCAATTGGAGGGACCATGCAAAAGTAACAGTTTTTGAGATGATCAGTGGGCTCTCTCCAAATCATTGGGACTGCAAAAGGCATAGCTTGCCTTTTGCCAGTCAACCACAGTTTAAGATGTGCTGCACATGTATTGCAGCATATGTGTGGCGCCCAGCTCTTATCTTGATCTCCTATTCTGCAGCCAAAATACAAACTGTAAGCCTTCTTAATCACTTTAGTTATATTTCGTTTTTGTGATAGAAATGTCACCTCACCACATATATAACAAAAATTATTAGCACTGTTCACACATGTCCTAGGCATTTCTAACTACGATACTTTTGATAAGGACAAATGCACTAACTAATGGCAAAATTTTATCAGAGATAAGATATTTATACACAAAGGTGATGTAATCATAGGTAGGATTGCATCATCAACTTCTAGTTACATTTTTATTGGTCATTAGAAAAAATTATGCAGTCGCCCACAACAGTTGCGTCATATATATAAATCGACCCTAATTAAAAAAAACTAGTAGCATATATCTTGAAGACTAGAGCCAATCAACATTTTTTAATGTCATTTTCGTTTTCAGCACACTAAAATTAGTTAAGATCAGCTATTTTCATTTCTGGTACATTTTGGATGTTATATATAATTAGACACGTGATTATACAGAGTGTCTGAAAAGTTGCTTGCTATTTTTACATTTGTATTTCTTCATTTATCCACTTACTTTATACGAAACAAACGTCACAATACAGAGAATTACCTGTTATTTTATTACATCAAATGATGTGTCACACGTTGATGTCTGATCTGATTTTTTATATCTTTTTAAATTTTTGATTTATTTTAAATAATATTGTAAAACTACAGTGCAGGGGGAAGATCAGGCACGTGACGTCATGGTGGGCAATAATTTTTAGTCTCTCTTGTTACGTTGATTTTATTGGCCATTTTAGAATTTAGTTTAATTTGTTTTGTTTCTGTTAAAAAAAATTACAACGTACTTGTCAAATGTCAAATTGCCTTAATTGCTCCTTGAATTGATATATGTCTCATGTTTATTAAGTAAGTTTAAGTGCTGAAAAAAAAAAAACATTTGCAAAAGAAGAGATTCACTTGTCAGTCACTCTGTAGAAATATTATATCTTATACTGATCATCCTTGACATTTTATGGCAGCAGTCCCGCTTGAGTCATGACTCTCAAGTGGTATCCTTCTCTTGACTATTAGACCTCCGATTCGAACTGAACCCATTTCGTTAAGGGGCATCAATATCATGGCTATTTCCACCTGGTATTGTAAAAATATCTTTTCGCATAAACTTAGGGAACAACTCGACATCTCCGTCCTCCCATAATCCTGGACTTTACTCTTCGTGTATCTCTTGCGCATATCTTTAAACTTCAGCTGGGGTTGCCTTTTTGTTTCGGCAAGGGCGCAGTCTTGCGATCAACATTAAATGTAATCCTGTTGAGTGATATTTAGCACTTTCTTACAACTCATGTACAACAAGCAGGTAAAGTCACTGACTTTTATCTTATTCTTCTTCTTTGATCCTTAGCCGCCGACCGTCAAAGCAGTCAGTGGCCATCACGCCTAGTGGCGTCTTGTAGGGCAACAACAAATTGATTCCACTTTGCTCGGTCGGCGGCCATCCTTCGTACAGTGCCCCAACTCTGGTTCATTCTTTGCATCTCAGCCTCCACAGTCCTCCGTCATGTTGTCGGGGTCTCTTCTGAGGACATAGCCAACCCATCTCAAGCGTCTGTCAGCTATGATGGTGTGCATGTCCTCTTGCTTGCTCCGAGTAAGCAGATCTTGGTTGGTGATGGTATTTGGCCAAAAGATTCGGTGAATTTTTCTTAGGCATGTTGTGTGAAAAGAGGACAATTTCGACATTTCCTTCTCTGTAACTCTCCAGCATTCCGCACCATAGAGAAGCACAGAAAGCACACAGCTCTGATATAATCTTAATTCTGTGCTTGTGCTGTTTTTAGAGGACTTCCACATGTTGTTTAGGCTAAAAAAGGCTGTTCTTGACTTATTCATTCTGATGTTGATGTCTTTGCCTGCCCCGCCGTCTGGTGTTACTATGCATCCTAGGTATGTGAAGGTGTCTGTCTGTACCAGTTGCTGATTCCTTACTGATACGGGCTCAGGGTTGCTCACATTCACCGTCATGACCTCTGACTTCTTTAAATTGATGTTCAAGCCCACCTGCTGGCTAAACTTATTAAGTCTATCCGTTTTTTCCTGGATGTGTTGATGTGAATGTGCTTTCTGTATTTCATAGACAGCCAGACCTTGACGCTGGGAACTCATACTGTATCAATTTTCCACCATCACATCTCCTCCCTCATACTGTTTCGTTAAGAAACAATTAGGATTGTAATCTAAGGGATGTAATTTGTATTATCAAGGGACGCAATGTGTGTAGGAAGAAAATTCATAACATTCAAAACATTAAGTAGTTATTGATTCAAAATGTTTCCAAAAACATTTGCAACAAAGACGGTAATTATTAAAGAATTTTAAATTCCATAGAGAATATTTCTGGCAACTGTTATTGTTATAGAAATTTGCATTTATATATTTTAAGGTATAAATAAATGTACATTAGGCTCAAATCCGCGTCTGTAAATATGTATAACACAAAGTTTCTTTTAATGCACTTACTTAGTCCAACTGAATCAGTATTTTTGACCGGCACATTGTGCTGCCTAAACTAAAGTGAGCTCAATCACGATTATAACTCCCTACCCACCACCTCCACCACACATTAATATATGATGTAACAAAAGGATCTTTCATATTGCATAGTGGCATGTATGGACATTACAATACATCGAGTCCAACACAAATATAACAATCTCTCAACTCACACATTTAGTCTCCTTGTATGGCTCTGAGACATAAATAACAACAAAGGGTCTTTTATATTTGGACATGCGCTCTAATATAACCGACTAGGTTGAACGGGACGCGCCTCGCCAAAACGAGGCAAAACTTTATTTAAAAAAAAAAACAACAACAAAGGCTTTAAAATCCGCAATGGTTAAATCACACGTAACCGTACGTTTCCATTGATAAGCCGTCCGATTCGCTTTCCCTGTGTCACGTTATAGCCAAACCATACGCGGAATCCCTAACCGTTATCACGGTACATTTTGGTTACTGTTTAAAAAATATACTGAAGCACATTAAAAACGCACCACCTGTATGATCCAGGAACAGAGTGTGAAATGTAAATATAAGTGTTTACAAGTTTACATATTTGGAATCTTTATTCATTTTCCTATGAATCCATGCTGGTCATTAATTTGTACATTTGATTGTTATGAAATTCATTGCATTCTGTGCAGGCAAGGGAGAAAACCAAAAATGCAACCAATAAAAAAATTCATTCACACTATCCTCAGTATCTGGTATGTCCACCGTGTGCTTGCAAACAAGCTTGGCAGCGGCTCCGCATGGAACGCACAAGTCTCTGAAGGAAATTCCGGGGAATCAAGTCCCATTCACGTGTAAGAGCAGCTTCGAGTTGTTGCAGATTAGCTGGAGAACCTTGCCTGTAGACTCTGCGTCCAAGCTCGTCCCACAGATGTTCTATAGGGGACATGTCTGGTGATAGGGCAGGCCAATCAATCGTCACAATGTTCTGCTGCTGTAGATATTGCTGCGTAATGCATGCGGTATGCGCACGAGCGTTATCCTGCTGGAGAAGCTGCAAGTCTGGATAATTTGTGAACGCAGGAGCAACCAATGCATCTAGAACCTCATCTCGATATGTCACAGCATTAACATTTCCACGGAAGACGTGAATAGGCAAGCGATAGTGAAAACTGAATCCTCCCCAAATGTGAATACTGCCACCTCCAAATCGGTTGTGCTGACGAACACAGCAATCTGCAAAGCGCTCTCCACACCGTCGCCAAATCCGCATACGTCCATCAGCAAAGGATATGTTGAATCTGCTCTCGTCTGTGAATAAGGACAGCATTCCACTGCAGTCTAGTCCATCTGACATCTTTCTATGCCCATTGCAGGCGCTGCTGACAATGTCTGTGAGTCAAGTTTGGCCCAACATAAGGTCGTCTTGCAGTAAGGCCTGTATCTCTGAGTCGTCGTATGACTGTCATTCGAGAGACTTGCCCACGTCTACTCACTATTGCTCTTGCTGTTTGACTTGCCGGGAGAGAACGGTTCCTTAGGTACTCAGCACAATATGACGATCTTGCGCAGGGGTAGTAACTCGTGGTTGGTCACTCCGAAGTCTATCCCGGGCACTGCCAGTGGTTCCGTAACGTTCATTGAAACGTACAATAGTGCTGTGGTGGCAATTCATCCTTCTGGCAATGGCCCGCGAGCTCATTCCGGTCTCCAACATACCAGTGGCTCGTTGGCGGTCGTTTTCAGATAGTCGTGGCATTTCAAGCACTTGTACTGGGTGTTTTGTCTCAACGGCCTTTTTATACCGAGTATACTGCCACAACGCGTACACATTTTCAGGGTCATAGCTGTTGGGAATCGTGTTGCACGTGTAACTTTCATTGTTTTCGTGTAGTCTGTACACAAACCCGTGGGTTGAATCATGCACTTTCCATTCCAGCAGCCATTCGCTCTCTACCTCATGACAAACACGGGGAAAATCCATTCCCACACTTTATTTTTCCAGCTTCTCGGCATCAGTATATATAATAGTCTTGCGTTTTTAATGTGCTTCAGTCAGTGGTGGCTTTCTTTAATGAGCTGTTGAGCTGCAGCACTCCCTGTAAAAAAAAGGACTGCATACTGTCTCTACTACATTATAATACATAATCCGGACAGACCGAAAAATTGAGGTTACACCGGAAAGGTTAAATAAATAAAAAATAAAAAATAAAAAAAATAAAAAATTATCCACACCGTATTGGGGAAAGCGCTGCAAACGATTACAGCTCAAGTGACCTTGACCTCTTATAAGCGAATGCTTGTCAAACACACAGCTAGAGGTGAACTACGATTGGTTTGAATTTTTTATCTGGAGCTGCAGCCGAACACAGCTCAAGTGCAATGAGCAAATTAAAGGGAAGTTACAATGAACATTTTAAACACGAGAAATAGCAGCATACATGTCTGTGTAACCTGTTTGAGACTCGGGAAGCTGCTACAACTGACAATGATTACTCCTAGTTGCAGTAAACTTTTAAAATAACTTTTCAGAACTGCTTGACAGATTTTAGATGAGATAAGACACTAATCATTTGTGTCTGGGTTGATATTTTACATGGTGGTCACAATTTGTGAGTGTTATGTATAGTATTTTAAATGAATGAACAGTGCAGCACCCCCAATGACAACCCCCTGGAACCGCCACTGGCTTCAGTACATAAGTTTTGATAATACTCTTCAGCTTTACAAGGACAGCGAGTGACTTGAGAGACTTGAGCCGTGGAAACAAGTTAATAATATTACAAAGTACTTCGTTTTATGAAGAAAAAAAAATACAGAGACAGACTAAAAAAATAGAGACAGAACCAAAAAATAATAATACGCTAAAAAAAAAAAAAAAAAAAAATTATAGACAGTGTCTCAAAAACTAGAGGCACCCCCAAAATTAGCAGAGCGTCCTTTCACGATGTACTGTCACAGCAAGGCGATGGCGCCGTTAGGTTGGTCCTAGGTTCGATTCCCGGTAAGCCTATCACTTATATTTTCTTTTCTGTTGTCTAATGTCATCCTTTGTGTCAAACGAGGACTGAAAATCAGCATACCGGTACGCAAATAAAAAAGAACCAATATCATCTTTCCCTATTAGCTCCCCAAGGTGCACAGGCGTTCAGCAAATTTATGCCAAGCCTTCTTGTCCAGTGACATCCGTTCAAGGTCATTTCATTTCTTCTTTATTCATTTCATATATGTCTCCAGTTCTCTTCTCCGTAAGATTTTTGGGTCTCCCTTTAACTTTGTGCTTCCTCATAAGTGAACAGCCACACTCAATGCTCCATCGGGAGCGAACGGGAACATGATTGTTACGTGTCTTTTATATTGTTAATATTAATATGTAATGACAGGATGGTTCCTGTGGCCAAGATCACTTTTATGGTAGTAGACGTATCAGACACCGAAACAGGCCAACATCAGTCATACTCATTTGAGCCACACGGACGAAGTGTGCGGTATACATTTTTATTAATATTTCAATGCTGCTCCAAATTCAATACAGTTCAGGCCTAATGTGCAGTCGTCGATATAACGTTAGGCAGTCCGTTCATGTCTGGAAAGCTGTCCTTTTCATTCTCGACATTTTTAATATATATTCACACTCGACACTGAGAAGCTATACTCCCTGTAAATGCAGATAACTAGATACACCTCACAGAAGATCCTGATGTATAAGTGATAGAATAACACAGGGATATACACTGAAATTCAGGAGCTCAAACACATACGTCCACTTGCCATGACACACAATGTTAGAAGAACACAGCAGACGATCCCTTAACTTCTGCTTTTTAAGTTTCACGTCTGCCAAACAACCATATCGGCATGACGTCACTTCCTGTATTAATAAGTAACTCCGTATAAAATAAACAAACAAGGAGCCCTGTTGAGCTATCTATCATACTATCTTCTTCTGATGATCAGATTGCCTCCTGTTGTATCGCTCTGTAAAGAGTTTCCTATCATACCGACACAATCGTTATGAATTTTAATCATAACAATGATGTTGATGAAGATGCACGATTACTGGCAAACTCATCAAGTAAAACCAATTGCTGCATAAACTAATACTGTAAGGGCCATGGCTCCTTTGGCGCAGGTTTCCTGGAGAATAGGTGCAGTGTTGGCTCTTTGCACCATTGTGAGCAAAAAGGGACATAATGACGATGATATACTGTCATAACACGGGCAAGGCACTCTGGGATTGCCACTAGTGTCTTTATGATAAATTATGAATTGCACAACATAAATTCTTACCCGTGTGTTACCGGGGCCCGAAATGGGAGCAAAGAATAGTAACACTGTTCCCTTCCATGCATGTCGCAGAAAGCGACTAAGGAGGGTTGGGCATGGGGCTGGTTACCCCATCCTGTAAAAAATTTAAACCACAAAAAACTTCAACTAATATGGACAAGTCACACAAGTAGCAGCAGAAATGAGGGAATATAAAATCGAGGTTCTGGGAATGTGTGAAACAAAGTGGAAGGGGGTAGACAAGAAGAAACTCATCACAGGTGAATTGGTGCTGTCCTCAGGAAATGAAGACGAAAGTTCACACCACAGTGAAGGGGTAGCTCTTATGTTATCTAATGAAGCACATAAAGCACTCATTGAATGGGAAGCTGTTGGACCCAGAATAATAACAGCTAGTTTTAAAACAGCTAAAAAGAAAATAAATGTAAATGTCATCCAATGTTATGCACCAACTAACGACAAAGAAGAGTCTGTGAAAGAAGCTAGACTACAGGAAATTATGGAAAAGGTAAAAAACAAGAGACATCACAATTTTGATGGGTGACATGAATGCAAAGACAGGTACAGTCAATACCAGATTTGAAGAAGTCATGGGAAAACATGGGCTAGGAATAATGAATGAAAATGGGGAACTATTCTCAAACTTCTGTGCTTCAAATCAACTGGCTATAAGAGGAAGCATGTTTCCACATAAGAGAATACACAAGGCAACATGGATATCACCAGACCATAGAACAGAAAATCAGATTGATCATCATATATGCATAAACAAGAAGTTTAGATCATCATTGCAGGATGTAAAGGTATATAGAGGAGCAGATGTGGCATCAGATCACCACCTTCTGATAGCCAAAGTAAAAATGAAACTCAAGAGATATGCAACAATGCAAAATTATAGACAAAAATTTAATGTAGGACATCTAAGGAAACAAGAGACAAATTTGCGGTGACAGTATCCAACAAATTCTAAGTGCTCCAACAGCTGGAAGATGTAGAGAATACAGAAGACTATTGGCAGCAGGTCAAAACTGTATGGAATGAGACATGTGAAGAAATACTAGGGAAAAGGGAAAGACTACAAAAAGCATGGATAACAACAGAAACCATCAATAAGATAAAAGACAGAAAAAAACAAGAAAGCAGATTTAAACACGAGCAAAACCAGAAGTTCCAAAGCCAAGGCTCAAGAAGTGTACACAGAAGCAAACAAAGAAGTAAAAAGAAGTATCAAAAGAGACAAGAGGAAGTATATTGAGGAGTTGGCAAGAGAGGCAGAAGATGCTGCAGCCAAAGGAAATATGAGAGAACTGTATAGTAGCACAAAGAAGCTAACAAGGAAATACAAGCAAACAAGTTGCCTCATAAAAGAGAAGAATTGGAAACTGCTCAGCAATATACAGGAGCAAATGAAGAGGTGGACAGAATATTTTGGTGACCTTCTCAATAGACCAGCTCCACAAAACCCCCCTGACATCCAACCAGCAGAAGAAGAGCTACAAATTAACGGTGAAAGACCAACGAAGGAAGAAATAAAGAAAGCCATAAAGCTTCTAAGAGATGGAAAAGCGGCTGGACCTGATGGCATTCCAGCAGAGGCCATAAAAGCAGATATCGACACGGCTACAGAGATGTTATATAAATTACTTGGTAAAGTCTGGGAAAAGGAAGAGATACCAGCAGAATGGAAGGAAGGATATCTGGTTAAGTTGCCTAAGAAGGGAAATTTACAAGAGTGCACATTGGTGCTTCTTCAAGTTTAACCCTGTTTTCATTACCTGCATTTATTCTCACTATCTTTGTCTTTTCCCTGTGTATTTTCAGACCCAATTGCTGTGACCTCTCATCGAGTGTTTTCAATTTGTCCTGCATCTGATTACGGTTATGGGACAGAAGAGCCAAGTCATCTGCAAAATCCAGATCACACACATTACAGAGGAATAATGTTACTATCAGTGCCAGGAAAAGTATTAAACAGGATTATCCTTGAGAGATTAAAAGAGTCCATAGACAAGAAACTGAGAGATGAACAAGCAGGTTTTCGACAAAACAGATCATGTACAGACCAGATAGCCACTTTGAGAATAATAGTTGAACAAAGTCTGGAATGGAATTCACCACTATACATCGGATTTGTGGACAACGAAAAGGCATTTGAGAGTGTAGACAGAGAATCACTTTGGAAATTGATGAGGCATTATGGAGTTCCCCTGAAGATCATTAATTTAATAAAGAAAACATTTGAAGACATGACATGCAGAGTTCTTCACGAAGGGCAGCTTACAGAACCGTTTGGGATAAGAACAGGAGTGCGACAGGGATGCCTCTTGTCTCCATTTCTTTTCTTACTAGCAATAGACTGGGTTATGAGATCATCGACAACACACAACAGAAATGGAATCCAGTGGACTCTGACTAAGCAGTTGGATGATCTGGATTTTGCTGATGACTTGGCGCATCTGTCCCATAACCGTAATCAGATGCAGGACAAATTGAAAACACTCGTTGAGAGGTCACAGCAATTGGGTCTGAAAATACACAGGGAAAAGACAAAAATAATGAGAATAATTGCAGGTAATGATAACAGGGTTGAAGAAACACCAATACACGATGTAGAATCGTACACATATCTTGGCAGTAATATAGACAAAGTTGGAGGGACAGATAGCGATATCAAAATAAGAATACAAAAAGCAAGAGGAGCTGTCATTGCATTGGGAAATATATGGAGATCAAGAGAAATCGGATCCAACACGAAAATAAAAATCTTCAACTCAAATGTGAAGTCAGTCCTATTGTATGGCTCTGAGACATGGAGAACAACAAAGACAACAACCAAAAAGTTACAGACTTTCATAAATGGGTGCTTGCGTAGAATAGAGGGATTAAAATGGTATGACAAGGTTACCAACGTGGAACTGATGACAAGAACTAGACAAGTGCCAGTGGAACAAGAGATGAGAAGAAGACAATGGCGATGGATAGGACACACACTGAGGAAACCTGTTGATAGCATTACAAGGCAGCCATTGTTCTAGAACCCCCAGGGCAAGAGAGGCAGAGGTAGACCATGAAGCACATGGAGAAGAGAGCTGGAAACAGAGGTGAAAATGATGAGGAGAACGTGGAAAGAACTTGAGATGATGGCACGTGACAGGAGGACTTGGCATGTGTTTGTTGAAGGCCTATGCTCCTTTGGGAGTGGAGGGTTAGGATGTTAACATCTTTCTTGTCGACAAATTTTAAGTTCTTCTTATTTCTTGAGCGAACATATCAATGCATATTCTTCCTTCTATTAGTTTGGATTCAATATATTTTAGAATTTATTTCCAGAAGTTAAATCCTCCATTTCTTTTACGTTCTACCTCTCCTGAGGTGAAATGCATTTCATCATACTTCATATATATATGCTGAAACCTGTTAGAAACCAACGAGCTTGTCAATAAAATAATAAAAAAAATCCCCCAAATTTCCCAGTCCAAAAATTTTAGAAAAATATCAAAGTCCAAAAAGTTTCAGAAAAAATTTAAGCTAAGTCTTAAACCTGGGCTCCTGTATACATATATGGGACTGCCATACCCTGACTAAGCTTTATTAATGGACAACATTTAAAAAAAATTTCTTTAACTTGTATCTTATCAGGGCATACGCTATCAAAATTTTGCCGATTGGCAACCCTGGATAATAAAAGTGTTATCCTCACTCAAAATTTACACGAGTGGGAGCATTGCGCAAAAAATCTTTTTTTTTTTCGAATATCAATGTCATAAAACCTGCAGTAGTAATTTTCCATAAAGCAATTCAAGTTCTTACTAAATATCAATATTAGTTAAAACATGTGATAATACAGTTGACAGATTTGATTTAACAAAGTGAGAGGAGGAAAAAAATTTCTGCATCATAGCTTTTCTCTTTTGTCTTGCAAAATCTCTATGTTGCAAAACGTTCCTGGGGCTCCAATCAATATGCATCTGTTATTTTCAAGTATCCATACTGTATAAAGTATTCAATATGTTTTTTCCAAAATTTTACAAGTTATCTCCAAGTATCCTTACTGTATAAAGTATTCAATATTTTTTTTCTCCAAAATAATCCAAGTTATTATTGTAATGATGATCCGAATCCACAAAACAGCCAAGTTATTTCTGGGCATTCATGTGTTCATCTTCATAGTCAATCATTTATCAACATATTATTATTGTGACAAAACATATCCAAGAACACAGTTTCAAAAATTTTCAGAACCATAATGCAACTATCAACATACCAATATGTCCTTACAAATTTACAAAGTGAAAAATTTTCAAAACATCAAACATTTTCCATATTCTATATTAATTTACTCAATGTAGTTTAAATTCTGTGTGTTGGGAAAACCTTCCTGATACTCCAATCAATATGCGTTAAAGTTATTTTCAATAATCCATCACTGTAGAAAAATGTTCCATATTTTTTTCTCAAAATAATCCAAGTTATCTCCAGGTACCCATACTGTATAAAGTATTCAATATTTTTTTCAAAATAATCCAAGTTATTATTGCAATGGTGATCCAATCCATAAAACAATCAAGTTATGTCTGGTTACTCCTGTTTTCCATCTTCATAGTTAATCATCTATTAACACATTACTAATGTGAACAAAACATATTCAAGAACACATTTGTCAAACATTTTGTGACTATGGCTTAACAATCAACATATCATATCAATAATGTCATTACTACTTGTCCACGAAAATTTATCTATTTTGTACATAATAAAAATGTCGACACGAAATCTGTCTTCGAGGTCGAAGATTTGTCACATTTATCTAGTGTCTGTAGCATCTGCTGTCAGAACAGTTATGTCCGAGTCAGACAGATGTGCAGTCTATGATTTTATCATCAATATCTCTATAGTACAGTATGTAGGGAGAGGGTGGAAATGTTATTATATCAGGGGTGAAAAATGTGCAGCTGATCAACCCGTTTTACGCAGTCGCAGAAAACAGTATAGGTCAATAGTAAGACCGTCATATGCAATGTCCAATGGACTGTTAGAGTAAGTGGACTATGAACATGTTAACAGTCTTAGTGGCTATCTGTCACATTTTCTTAAAGACGGAAATGTCTAAGTAAAGGCAAGGTCATAACTGTATACCTCATCAATAAATCTCCTCAATCATATTCGCAGTATATGGATAATCAGTACAGTAATCATCATTACGTGCATAGTGGTAATCAGAGATTATCATCTCTTATATAGGGATTATCTCTTTTCCTCAATCTCATCTGGGTGCAAAATATTCTTCAGGTATATCTGAGCCATCTCATCAGCATATATCTTCTTTATGTGTCTCCTTAACACGTATAGTTCCTGTATGCATATCGTATTTAAGTCATGTATCCGTATTATATATCCTTGTCGTGTGTATCCTTAACACGTATGGCTCCAGTATAGGTATCATATTCAGAGAGTATCTTCTTCTTAAACTCTTATCTTATGGAAATCTCCAAGATTTTCCATCATTGTCGTAGATTTTCGATAGGAGAATTAAGACTTGGGTTGGTCCCTTCTGAATAGTCTAGAATAGGTGATAGACACAGTGAGAGTTAGCAAAAGAAATAGATTCCACGAGTGAGATGATAGAATGTGATATAGAGGCTGTCTCTGAAAGCGAAAAAAATTCTTCTCCCTCTCACCTATCTTCTACGACAGCTTTACAGCGTCAGACAGTCTAAACACAGATATATCTATTCCATATATTTCTATCTACTCACGGGCACGCACATACACGTGACGACAGTTAAACACACAGACGTGGGAATCTATAGCAATGAATATATATATATATTAGAACGAGCTGACCAACACGCTGATTAATTTATGGTTAAGTTTATTTATCATATTAAACTTACGACACAACATATAAAATTTACATCAAAAGAAAACATATACAAATAGTCATCAAATTCAAGAAAATACTACAAGGATGATAGACCCGTTATGATCTGCCCTCTAGGTTTAGCTCCCAGTCCCGTTTAGGAAAAAGATGATGGCCCAAAGAGGATCAATGATACATTAGCGGTAATCAAATGATTTTCCCCTGTTAAAGGTATGGATAGACTTAGATATACTCTGATCTATTCTAAGGGAAAAATTGGTTAGCAATACTTGCATAAGGACAATTAGAACAGCAAAATGGGTGCCAAATTTCAACAATGGAGAAATCCCTCAGTCCTACATTCACTCTAGACATTCAGCCATGTACACGTGCACATACTCACTGTTTTGGTAGACATATCTGGGAAACACAATTTTGTTAGGACATTCACATACAGAATCACCAGAGGTAGTCGTAGCCAAGAAAACCCCAGCTCCACAAAGTCAGATAGAATTTACTGCTTCGGGGAACGTTTCCTTGGTATTTCTTATTCTAGGATATCTGTCTATGTCACATTAAAAAAAATCTTGTCCAGGCACAAAAGTTTACAGTGAGCACCGTGTCAATAGCTTAAGTTTTCTAGTAATAGGAATGTCAGGTCGGTGCCTTCTCTCAGTATAGGATTTACTTTGGTCACACCACAGATTTGTCCACAAAATAATCTAGTCGGACAATGTTAATGTTATTTCTTGTAATATTCACGCCGCCAGGCAGAAAATTTACGTAGAGTTTATGAAAGAATTTAAGATCTGGCGCAAAGGCCCCGTATTGATCATTACAGTCTTTGAAACCCGTTAATGGGATATAATATTTCTGTCTAACTCTGTTGGCATATGAACTGTCAGACCAGTGTTACTTGAGAAACCCACGTGGTTCAAAATAAGGACTGTTTATTTCTTCACAAATATGAAACTCTTATTAAAACGCCGGTAAAGTTCGGGTCACCCCAGTATTTCCTCGACACAGAATTACTAAGAACTAAACCACTTCGACCAAACTAAAGGCCATCTCTATTAACAGAGATATTAGAAATCGAACCAAGGCTTGTTCTAGTCTAACTGCGAATTACTGAGTGCCTGAAATCAGGTTTGCAACTCTAGTTATATCTATGAAACGGACAAAGAATCCCACTGTTTCGAAACCACGAAACAGCGCCCGTCTCTCCCCTTCTCTAACACCCTACGTCAGCTTCCCTCATGTCGTAACCGCCATCAGTGACCGAGAGCGCGCGGCGTGAGTTGCAAATCTCAGACAGCCTGTCTGCGGTGCGGAGCGATTGTTCACGCTACGCCGGGTTATTCTGACGACGACTCTGAACTGACATTCATACTACTTCGCACCTCACGCTGACCGGGGCCCACAATGAGCCGTGTCAGCTGGGATTTCCAGACCAATGTCTGAAACTGCGACTCTAAGGTGTCAATATTCGCTCCTACTTAAGCGTTCGGCCGATGCAACTCGTTGTTGACCGGTGAAAAATGCAGACGGATGTCGGCTCTCTCATAGCCTTCTCACGCGTTTACATCGAGAATCTAACTCAAGAGTGTCGTGTCATCTGAAGGTGCAGACCCAAGTCGGCTCGATGTCTGAGATAGCTGCAACTTAATTGCCCTTCTCGTCTGACTGACATCTAAGTAATAGAATTACGTATCCCAGTATGAGAAAAAACACAAGGTAAAGTTTGAGAATACTGAAGAAAATATTTTTCGCAAACGAGTGATGCGAAAAATACAGGAAAAACAAGTAAGGAAAGATAATAAAATAAAGGATGCGGGTGAGAGAATAGGAAGAAGATGTAGGCAATTTAATGATATAAAGACCTACGTGACAATCATATTATCCCATCTTGTTACGTGACTACGTTAAGACAGCAATATTATTTAATGCACAATCTTATATTGGGGTATCAATGGCATTTGGTAAAACAATATCATGGGGTATCAATGGCATTTGGTAAAATAACATCAGGGGTATCATGGCATAGGCAATATTAACAAACACTAGTTGTACCATCTCATGTGGCATAGGCATTATGTTTGAACAACATCAGGGGTAGTATGGCAAAGGCAATATTAACAAACACTAGTTGTACCATCTCATGTGGCATAGGCATTATGTTTGAACAACATCAGGGGTATCATGGCATAGGCAATATAACAAACACGAGTTGTACCATCTCATGTGGCAATTAGGCAATATTAACAAACCACTAGTTGTACCATCTCATGTGGGTTAGCATAGGCAATTATGTAGCATGGATGAAATTACAAACATCAGGGGTATCATGGCATACATTAGGCAATATTAACAAACACTAGTTGTACCATCTCATGTGGCATAGGCATAAGCATTATGTTTGAACAACATCAGGGCAATATTAACAAACAATGTTGTTTGAACAACATCAGGGGTATTACTGGCACAGTCATCATGAACAAACAGTATGCGGGGTTTCATGTTTCTTTTTTTTTCTTCTATGTCAAATCCATGTCAGCTGCTATCATAAAAGCAGTCAGTCTCATGTGTGAAACAAACAGGGGTGGTTCAGTGGGGGATGAAATGCTAGTATGGAACACATGTGGGTTAATGTGTGTGAAAAATAAACAAACAATCCTCTGTGATGTCTCATAAACATGTGTAGGGCTGGTTCATGGATATTCATCATCTTGTAATCTATGACAACATTTCTATCAATTTGTTTTCTGTATATGTTCTCTCTTTTTTCTTTTCTTTATTTTTCAATTTCATTTATTTCACAAAAGTCAATGAACAAACTAAAATAACAATAAAGTTACCATAATAATTTCACAAAAAAGAAATTCCATCAGTAATTCTGACATCTGGGCTGTAGTCAATTCTAATCTGTGGGGCTACAAGAAATAGTTAACTCAGAAAACGAATAAGAATAGTAGTATCACCTGTTGTCTGCAAGTTGTAAGGATAGTATACTGTGGTCTCGTAATGGATAGAATGAACAAAAGATCTCCAGGTTACAACAAAATTGTCATTCAAGTCAATTAAGTTAATGGGCAGAGAAAAATTTATAAGTTCAGAATATTTTCTCAAAGTGATAGAAGGGATAACAGTAAGATAAGAGGATGTGAGAGGTGGAGTGGAAAGGAAATCCTTGTAATAGTGGGTTCAGATAATAGGATGTACAATCATTTGAGGTACTAAATGTTTGACATTTTCCTCATACACAATGTTTACTGAAAAAGATTACAAGGTGGTTTAATTTGACTATTTGAGAAAAAAAATATATACATGGCCATTTCATACGCAGTATGAATTTTAATGATGGTAACCAAAATTTTAACAATATCAAAAAATGTGTGGTTTACATTCAAAAATATCTCTCAGTGGAGAAAAATGGCATGCAATGACAGTCATGGTCATAATTTTCAAAACAAAAAAAACATGGTTCTTTCCATTTATACTCAGTCAATGATGTTATGGCAGTATCGCTGTAAGAGATAAGTTACTAGTATAGATGGATAAATGGAATATATAGATCATAGGTAAGAGGATGCATCAATGATAATCAACAGAATGACAATCAGTGCATAATGCAAGGTTACCGCGGGAATATGCAAAGATGCATGTGAAAGAGCAAGTCGATCTCTGGAACAAGAAAGAAACCTGTAAGGGTGAAAGAGCGAAGGATGAATTCTCAAATGTGTCGATCATTAGTGTGAAACACTTCCGTATGCAGGTATGCAATATCTCTGTACTCTGAGGTTCTGAAATTTTCAAGTGCAACATCGTGACTATCTCTAATTAATAATAGAGGTATACAAACCATTTTAACTTCAATTTCAGTGGAAATGCATGATATTGTCATATAAGAAACTATTCTAAATAAAATCTTATATTCTGCAAATCAATTCTGATAATATTTCATACTCTGTGACACAAGTCATGGGAAATATATTCTTGTGATCTGCCCTAGCATTGTGTGGAGTCAAAAACATGGCGAAACAAAAGTGAATACATGTCCTTATCAAAGTGCTAGTTCTAAACATTTTCCAAAACAAATATTACAACTTCCCTTTTCCTCTGGAGGTGATCTGATCAGCAGCGGTAACATTTCCGGGGAGGAGATTTCTTCTAGGTGTGGCTGTGGCATCGCAGGCCAGTTCAGGGTCATCATCTCAGGCTAGTACTGGGTCATCAGGGGAACTGTCACTGCACAATCTGAAAAAGACATTACAGTGTGTGGTTGGGGGACGATTTTGCATACTCTCAAAAAAAAAAAAAATGGTGTAACCGACCGACGGTTACATGGACTTTCCACCATTAAAAAAAAATTAAGGGTGACCTCGCTGATCACCGAGACGTACGTTGGTCTGCCAAAAATAATAATCACATTTGCGTAGACGCTGCTTGGAGTGGCAAGCATATATGACACAACTGGGTGTGTTTTAGAAAAGCCTCGCCAATTTTTCCACCATTTCTAGCATTGCAACTTCCCTGCCAGACAATCTAAGATCGTACTGTGTAATGGACACAGTGGGTGATATAGCGTTGACGGTTTGTTGGGGAGCTGAAGACATCAGTGATGATTGCAATGTGGTTGGAGAGGGCGTGACTGACGATTCTTGTTTTTGTTTGGAAACGTGTCGTCGTTTCGTCCGGATCTGTCTTCTCACATGTGCCTGTGGTAGTTTGACAAACTTGGTTCTAGGAGGTGATTCATCAGATTCAAGAAGGTGTGGGCGTTTGACAGTGGTGCGAACTGCTAAGGGTGGGGCGCTTGTCCACGGATTACAGACTGCTGGCTGAGTCTAGTGTATCAATATCAGTCTGCTGATATAAGTATGACTTCGTGTCGTCATCAGGTTCGTTGGGGTAATGTGATGCTGCCTGAGGGTTAAAATGTGCATGCTCACCCCTTGTTTTTTTACTTCTCCTTCATCCCGATTAAAATTACTTGTGGATGCTTCTGTAAACTGTTTCGGGGTAGTGTAATCAGGATCTGTCTGTTGAGGAGGAACGACTGTTTTCTTGCAGTGTATTACTAGTTCGTTGTCACTGGTATTCCACCCTGAACTGGGGGTATGGTAAATTTCGGGTGACGAATGTTCACTACGTGAGTAGGTTTGAGTGTGAATAAAGGCGGACGTAGTATTTCCTTCTTGTGATGTCGGCGGCTTGTTTGCCTCATTCTGTATGCATGATTCGCGGTATTGAAGACGTTGGCGTAGCTCAGCTGGGGGAATGTCATCTTCACTTTCAGAAGAAACTCATTCTCGTACTAGTCGTTGTATGGCATCTGTGGGTGGCATGGGCGGAGGATTATATTGGTCTAAATCAGAGTCTGACGTTTCTGATGAAGTGGTACTGGAGGGTTGGTAATGTAAAGTAGCTTTTCTGACTGGTCTAGTAGAAGTCGTCATGGGCGTAATGGGGCTGTGATTATTAATTTGCAGTTGTTTCGCATGGGCTTTTGTGGTGATATTTTTCTCCTCATTCCAAATAATATAATTGATGGGGGTTGTCTGTTCGATGATTTTGTACCCATCAATCCAACGGTCGTCAAACTTTGTGCCGCGGACATGTTTCTTATAGTAGACTTTGTCACCTACTTTGAATGTCTTGAGTTTAGCTGACCTGTCATGCTGTTTCTGTTTCTTGCGGAACGCTTTTTGTGTATTTTTGTGCGCAATTTGATGAGCTTAATGTTTCTCTTTAAGAATGATTTCTATGGGGTCTTCTCCCATGTATTTTCGCTGTGGATGGAGAAGGTTGTCTAGAGGAAAATTTGGCTCTCGTCCGTACAGTATGTAAAATGGGGACATGCCTGTGGTATCGTTGATATTGACACGTATGGCTTCGAGGGCTTGGTTGATGTAAAGGTCCCAATATTGATGGTTACCTTTGATGTATTTGCTAATTACATCGTGAAGGGTGGCATGCATTCTTTCATTTCTACCGTTTGAATTTGGATTATAATAGCTTGTGGTGGTATGTTCAATGTTCAATTTCTGTATGGTAGCTTTGAATGGATTTCCAGTAAATTGTTTTCCATTATCCGAAATGATTCTTTTTGGACAGCCATGCCGGGGAAGAAATTCTTGGAGAAAAAACTGGGTAATAGATTGTGACGTGGCATCGCTGAGAGGTAACTTTCTGGCCAAACTGAATATTGGTCCACCAGATGTAACAGGTACTTGTTTCCTGAATGAGTGAGTGGATATGGACGGGATATGTCTATGCTTACTGTTTGCATGGGGAATGGCGAGGGTTGCATTTCTTGAAGAGGTATTGATTGGGGTTTCATATTTCTTAATTTTCATGTCTTGCAGGTGGCAACATACTCGATAATGTCTTTGTACATCGTCGGCCACAAATAACTTCTTTTGATTAAATCAATAGTTTTGTCTCTTCCCATATGACCATTGTTATCATGAAACTGTAATAGTATCTTGGGGATAATATGTGGAGGAATAACCTTTCTCAGGTGAACATCTTGAACAGAATGACTATATAGTATAGCGCTCCATCCTCTGGGAGTACAGTATAGTCTTTATGTTTCGAGGGATCTTCTTTTACACGTTTTATGATCTTTGGCTATCTCAGCATCTTTAGCCAGTTCTACATCTAACCGATGCACGATATCAAACATATCTTGGCTTCATCATCCTCTATTTGGGGTGTGGGCCGATCTGAAGAACTACTTGGTTCCTGTGGGAATGTAATTGCATTTATTTCGGGGGTTTGGCGTTTTATCATCTATTTCTGTCGATGTGACATCAAATTTTTGTCCCTGGTTACTTTGCGTATTTGGTTCATCATCATATAAAACTCTGGATAGGAGGTCAGCGCATGTATTCAATG
Source organism: Oreohelix idahoensis (assembly GCA_024509875.1). Classification (NCBI taxonomy): domain Eukaryota; kingdom Metazoa; phylum Mollusca; class Gastropoda; order Stylommatophora; family Oreohelicidae; genus Oreohelix; species Oreohelix idahoensis. Next base: position 129,377 of record JAMPIV010012416.1, read on the forward strand.
TGTCTGGAATATACTCATATAGTGGTATCAATAGGACTGTAAATTCATGGACCACGTCTGCAGTTTCTTTGGCTGTTCTTGTGTTTTCGTGAGCCTGTTAACAAGGGGTTGGTGGTCGGTGCGGATAATGAGTTTGGTACCACGTACATAAAAATCAAACTTTTGTACTGCATAATGTATTGCATATGCCTCTTTTTCGGGAGTGGTCCATCGTTTCTGTGATTTAGACAATGCATGGGACAGGAATGCAATGGGTTTCTTATGCGTTACTGCATTTATCATATGTCTATTTATATTATTTCGATGAGTATAGTTATGGTTATTTAGTTTCTTCTTGTTTGCAACGTTGTAACTGCGCCTGTCTGCGTATGTTATACCATGATTATCTGGTAAGCAATGTTCATCATATTCTTTTTGGATATAGGGTTTCCTTCTTTTTCCAAGCGAAGGATTTTCATTTCTTCTTTTCATGTCCTTAATAGTGTAGTAACCTCCTGTGGCGGAGTTGTACAACAATTCTTCATTCTCAGTGGGACCTTCATTTGATCTCTGTACTGCATAATATCCACCTGTTGCCGAATCATACATAAAATCATGTTGGGCGGTGGGGCATGCGTCTACTTTAGGATATCCTCCTGGCAGAACAATTTCAGTTTCCTTGTCTATATCAGAAGGGTGACATGGGTTGTATCCTCTTTGCGTACTAGATTGGGGAAACGAATGGCTGCGACTTTGATTGAAAAGTAGCATTTCTCTTTCCTGTTTCCCGACACATGGGCGACCTTGTTTCTGAACCATTGGGCGTTTAATAAGGGGCGATCGTGATGCGTACTCTCTTTGCCATTTCTTTCCTGTGGTTTCATGAGTAACCCACTGTTTGTCCGGTTTATTATAGCAGTTATTTCTTGTGCTTGAGTGATCATTTTTCTTTCTCTGTATGTTTTGGTTCTTTTCAAACTTAGAATGTACATTAGGTCTGTGAAGGGCGGGTGGGGGAAACTGTCCAAAACTGTTGTCAGCTGTTACTGGTTCTAAAGATGATGTGTCGACTTGTGCTATTATGGTACCCTTATTAATTGTGGTGGTTGTCCCGGAAGTATTGAGGATCATTATGGTGAAGTCCTTGGATGTGGAAACTTCAGCGATTCCTTCTGTGATTATTATTAAGGGGTCGTCATTGATTACTTCATCTTCCAGGGGTTTTACTTGGACTGTTTGACCTGGCATGATGTAAGCAGAATTTTTCACACGTCCCTTCCCTATTAGTAAAGAGTTCGGGGCTATCGTGACAGGGGCGGTGAGTCGTACCAATGTTGCAATATGTATATCGTCCTGTAGATCCATGTACTCGTTTTGACTCTAATTTTGTGCAAATCGAAATATATCCGCACCTGGAGTTTTTGAAAGAAATCCTTTCCTAAAATAAGGTTTCGTGACATCCCTTTTGTGATTATAAATGGGTGTTCAAATGTTTGAGTTCCTAATGTAAATGTGACCCAAGCAGTACCTACTGATCTCAGCTCTTGTCCAGTGACTGAGGCCATATATGTTTTCGAATGTTGAAATTTTACCATATGTTGGATTCTTTTGAACAGCTGATATCGGGTGAGACTAATGGATGCTCCCGTATCTACAAGTGCTCTGTATTGTTGATTATGAATGGTCAAAAGGCAAGAACTCGGGTCTGGATGGATTTTAAATTCTGTGTTCAATATTTCTTCTTGTTCTCATTGGGGTGGGCATATTTTTTCATATCCGTTTTTGTTTTCTTGTATGTAAGACCTATTGTTATAATAACCACCACTAGCTGTCCTGCCTAGTGTGTGGCGCTGCCGTTTACCTGGTGCATGAGGGGTTGTGGGGGCTAAAACCTCTGGTGTATTTGGGTGGGGTCGTGTGGTGTATCTTCGGGGTTGAGTGCGGGTCTCTGATGTCCTGTACTTGGTATCGCTTTGTATGATCCTTGATTTATAAAACTACTTTTCTTAACTCTAATTTGGTCAACTGTAAAAATCTACCAGAAGTCTAACTGTCTGTGTTGTTGTGTGCTTGTTGGTTTTTGAGTATGAATGTCAACTGATACGCAGGGGTGGTAAGCATGAAAGGTGAAGAGTGATATACGCGAATGATAAGAAGAGTTCTGTGGTGTTGACAATTTGGTCTGATTTTTTCTATTCACATGTATGGCTGGAAGTCATCTACCAAACCAACGACAACCTTTGCTACAGTTAAATTGGGATCGTAACACACTCCGACAGCACTGGATAGTGACAAATCCACCAGGTTCATTAATACATCATGGTACAGTGGATAAATGGTGTTGCAATGATACATGGGCACTCATGTAGAAATAATAGCCATAATTGTCCAGTGAGACAGCAATCACGTAATATGCCCATATATATATTTATATACTGAGTTTCTGTCAAAGTCACTTCTATTATTATCAACATTCAAGGGGGTCGACCTAACCTCGTCTAGCGAAGATTTCTTTAAATAATGTTCCAGCACATATTTTTCTATATATAAACTATATCGGCTTAGAGTCATGTGTAGCCATGATTCTCTGGACTCATGAGCCGATAGTAGTGATCTCTCTTCTCCATATTGGCTCATGCTTTCTTCTGAGCGGTCAACGTTTTGGATAACTCTCTATGCTCCATCCTGTTGATTCCATGTATACAATTGACTTTCGATCCAACGTTTGCTGCTAGAAATAAATCGTCTGCGAACATTCTCGAAAAACGGGTGGCTCCTAAGAGAGTTCATTACTGCCTTGGCTTGATTTCGTCATTCCGTATAACATGGTTTTGGACTGTCACTTTTTACTAATCAACATTTTTCGGCGACAAACATAGAAAGATCACAGACTGCCCCATAACTTGACACAGTCCGCCGAACAGCCCTTTGATCTGCCGTGCATGAACCTCTATACCCATCTATAACAGATACCCCAAACTAAATGCCTCTCCATCTCCAAAGGCAGTGTCTGTTGGGTAGATCCTCTAAAAGCCTCCTCTAAGCACTAAAAGATTGCGAAACATAGGTTTAAGACTGCAACGTAACAGGTCGATCACTATTTTGGCTCTGTCGAAAAACCATGAAACATGTGTGAAGCATCCCTCTATTGGACAGACTCGGTTGCTTGTGCCCTCTATTCCATTCTGCTTAATTTCTCTACCTCCCTAAGCATAGTTCCCCTGCCCAAGCGTGACGGATCGTGTCCCCTCCTGCGCATTCCTCCTACCGTCTACTATGTCCCCATATCGTTGAATGAGTTCCTTCTTTAATGAATGCGTAGGTCTCATTCGGAGGTTTTTATGAGCCGATGTACCGTAAAACTGGACAGACTCGTCTCTTTTACCTGCTTAAATTTCTCCTAACTGTAACACGCATAACCCATTAAATGCGCTTACATCTACGCGGGTGTCTGTTGGGCCTAATCTAAACGCTCCCCCTCCTTCTAACTTTTTCCTAAGCATTAGACCAAGCGTAGCATCGTCTACTATGTCCCCATATCGTTGAATGAAAAAAGTCCCCTCCTTCTCAAAAAAATGTGTGACTAGAGAGCCAGAACTCAAGAAAGCAATTCTTTTCTTCTCTGCATCATTTACGACATCCACTATGGATGCGAATTTCTCTATATCTGACAACCATCTCCTGATTTGTTTCTGGTCGCCGTTAAAGGGCGGAACGATTGATCTAATTTGCGTGAACTTTGCGTAGTGATCCACATTTTGCAAAGTGGCCGTAATTTGTTGCAGCGCCAACATTGTAGGTTCGGCAATAGTTTGTGGTATTACTGAAACTGGGGGGCTGTGGCTGTTGCTGGTCTACATTGAGTTGTTGTAGGTTCCTTGTTTATTGTTCCATTTCGTCAATTTATTCTGTTGTATAGTGGTTTAGTGATCCTTTTTGCTCTCAGAAGGACTGGTCACGGGCATCATTTTAGGGTATTATGTAGCCGTGTGAGGAGAAAGACTGGTCCAAAGGCACCGTTTCTTGTTTATATGTAGCCGGGGTGAGTTATGGAGTGATATTATTATTTATTCTTTTTCACGTGAGATTTGACTTGGTACTGGCTTATAGCCCACCAGAGATGTTAAATTGTCTCACTTCTTTATTTCGGTATACAGGTTCGATCCATAAATCCCTCTACTGCTGGTGTTAATATTATAGAGCATTTGTAGTGGTGATCATTTTATTTCTGACATACACATCCACCTTTTAAATGGTAAAATAATCTGGCAACTACCTGATCCAATCAAGGTGAATTTTATTTACAACAATTCAATCAGGAAAATAACAATCATTTTGTGCATGCATAAATCCATTGGTACCAAAATTCAAACATTTTCAAATTTCTCCTGTTCAAATGTACATACAAATTCCAGGTAGTATGTTAACATCTTTCTTCTCCACAAATTTTAAGTTCTTCTTATTTCTTGAGCGAACATATCAATGCATATTCTTCCTTCTATCAGTTTGGTTTCAATATATGTATCTTAGAATTTATTTCCAGAAGTTAAATCCTCCATTTCTTTAACGTTCTACATCTCCTGCGGTGAAATGCATTTCATCATACTTCATATATATATAGATTATTATATTAGATATATATTATATATATATATTTATATATATATATATATATATATATATATATATATATATATATATATATATATATATATATATATATATATATATATATATATATATATGCTGAAACCTGTTAAAAATCAACGAAAAGTCGAGCGTAGTACTTACTGCATCAAGAAAAGGACAGAATTACAAAACTTGTAATACACAACTGCACGTGAATAACTGATGAACATCAGTTTCTTATAGTTAACTATCCTCAACTGACAGCTAGACATGGGTACGTCCTTCTGCCTCACATAACTCTGCTAGACTGCCTTACTAAAAATTTATTCTGCCGGCAAAGCTTTTTGAGCTAACTTGAGCTAATAATATTCTCATTGGTTAAGGATCATGTGACAATCGCATTTTAACCCGCATTCCCAAATATCACCATGACTACTGACGGTAGACGAGCGTGCATCTTTTTACTAACGCTGACCTTAGGGAGATGATACCGCTTCATTTCCCTTTCCTCAATGCTCCGGGTTAATTAGTTTTTTATTTAAGTTTAGCATCTATCTATCTTGCTCTTCAGAAAAATGGGTAGTTTTCTTTATGTTATTGTATGGTTGGTGGTGGTTGTCGTGGAATATTCTAATCCACATATATAAATTATTAGGTAAATATGAAGCCTAACAAATCAAATTAATAAAGAAAAGAGCAATGGTAAATAACAGTGCTGTCACAAAGAAGGTACTCGAAATCCCCCTTGTTTTCTGCTTCGTCTGCAAATTGTAACGCTTTCACGTTGATAGTAAAAGCTTACTGTATTATACCCGCTTTCTTCAATGAAACGTGTGCTGTATTTCTTGGAAAAACATTGAGAGGCAGACTGCGTATTGACCTAAATTAATCCTAACATTAATTATACTGCGTTACCAAAACGAACGAACAGATGGACTAAAGGATAAAGAGAGAGGGAGGGCTGAAAATCAGGAACGCATGCAACACGCGTCGCGCGATACACAAATGCTGCCATCACGCGTGTAAGACTACATGCACTAACTTTTTTTCAGACGAACAGTGATAAATTCACTACCCTTCCCAGAGTTAGGTTTTAAAATCACAAAAAACGCTTATTAGGAAAGATAACAATAGATGGGTTTACGTTTGAAAACATTACAGTACCAGACAGCACATCTTCGAAACAGGAGGTAGAAGGAATTGCATATTTTGAACGCAGCCACGTAGCTCTTTTAAATTTGGATATTTGGGTTCCTTAGGGCTTGCTGACAAAGAATATGTAAAACGTTACGCAAATAGTCCAGGAATTAATAAATTATAACCAAAATAAAATAGTGGGGATGCCTGACAGCATGGAATCATTTCTGCTCATAAAATTTTTTTATAACGTGTTTGAAAAAAATCTTACGTTACAGAATTAGCCTACCATGTAAACTCCAAATTGATTGGAGCGCAACAAATGAAAGACTAACCACGATTGGTCGGGCTATAAATACTATCTTTCGTTGTTAGGGGAGACGTGAAAAGGTAACATTTTTTCAAACACTTGTCGAAACGTGGCCTCATTGGCTAGACTCGCTGATATACTCACTTAGGAGCGTTAGTTCGAGACCACTAGTGCAAATAATCTTGATAAAGCACAGTGCGTTGAAGCCAGCTCATATTTGTGTTAAATAAAAGCCTGGAACATAAGCAGATGGGAATTTGTGCCAGTAATTGTGCCAGAATTCATTGCTAATCAACGTATCTGTGTTTATTTCCATGAAATTGTGGTAAGCTTGAACCATTCAGTATCTTTTAATGAAAATTGAATGTAAATTGTTAATTTATGCCTGTATATATATGTGTAGTTCAGTGGCAAACAGGAGATAAAGCCTATAATGCTCCAGCCTGAACAGAGGGTGTCGGAGGGAAGTAAAACGGCATGGAATGGCCAAATAGTACACTGACACCTGGATGATTGATTAGACAGAAATAATGCTGGAAGTGCAGAGGCGTGGTAACCATTAAGGAGGTAAATACTGGTATAAAGTATTTCAGATGAAGCTGACAGTTGGCCTAACGCTCTGAACTCAATGTTTGTGTTGTATTGTGATCAGTGTAGAACTAGAGTATCAATTAGTTATGAAGTAGAAGGTACATCCTTCTTGTTTTCAGGGACCGTGGTCTTGATGGTACTGAGCAGCACCTGGTCAGAGCTTTGCTGAATCCAGAGTCGGACAGCATACTCCTTGGTCTTTTTAGCTATCAGTGAGGTGTCTCCAGAGCCCAGGGGAGAATTCGAGCAGAGGAGTCCTTTCCTGCCGCCATCACGCAAGATAAGCTGATTTGGCCAGCTGAGCTCAACATTATGTCCCCTCATCTTGAAATGACTTTGTAAAAATAACATTCAGAGGGGAATTTAATTGTCTTAATATCAGGAACTGAGAACATCTCCAATACTAGTCCCAAAAGACAAACTATTGAAGTCATGATGACAAATACCAACAGAGCTTGAACAAAACAAAACCAGTATTACCTCATATTACTACTACCCAACTGACACACATAGGATATTTTTAATAATATATGTCACTACAATATTCATATTGATAAAGTCTGTACATATACTTGTAACTAAAATTGATTGTGATTCCTGGTTTCCTTTGTATTTGAATCAGGACACATATACCTTTATGATAACCATGAATACATATTGTTATTTGAAAAGTTATCAGTGACTCCTTAAGATATTCTCATAGAGTGTTATATGTATGTGAGTGTCACAGTGTTGTCAAGAGTAGTGGATTAAATTAAATTGTTTATCTGTCTGTTGTTGTGACTTACACTTCATCATACACATACCCTAGACACATAACGTAGTCATCACACTATTCCAGAATAATTCTGACTGAGATATATAGATATGTGGTAGCAAGTAAGGTTATCTATAATACACTACTCTTAATAGATATAGATACCTTCACAGCTGATCTCAGTCAGTACACTAAGTCCCCTATAAAATATTTATAACATCCCACTTCACCACATATATTGGGGTCTCGCTCTTGGGATTTTGAATCTTTCCCTATTAAAAATATTGGGGGTAATTCACTTCAGGGAATATAAGAATTAAAAGGTATCCTTGGGTGGAATTAAATAAGGTTGAGCTCACGGTGCCTGTGTTGTCCATTATATATATTTAGAATTTGAATTGTTGGTTAGACATTGTAGAAATTTACCTGATAGACAATGGCGGACCTGGCCAAGTTTCGATCTGCTGCTGTTCAGACTGCAAAAGAGTTAGGATTAGATGGGCAAGTTATGGTTGCCTATGTCACTACGGAATGTGACAAATTTATTGAACGCGAAGAAAGAAGATTAGAAAAAGAAGCCGAAAGAAGGTTAGAGGCTGAAAGGGAAACTAAGAGGTTGCAAGCTGAGGCTGAGACTAAGAGGTTGCAGATTGAGGCTGAGACTAAGAAATTGGAAGCAGAAAGAGAAGACAAATGATTAGCTGCAGAAAGAGTAGAGAAGAAATTCGCTGCAGAAAGGGAAGAGAAGAAATGAGCTGCAGAAAGGGAAGAGAGGAAATTAGCTGCAGAAAGGGAAGCAGAAGATAAAAGATTACAAAGGGAACATGAGTTACGACTCAGGGAGTTTGAGTTTCAAGGCCATGCTCCTGAAAATGGTGCCAGTCCCTTTGCCTCTGATGCTACGGTTACTCAAGGAGCCTCAACCTCAGCTATGAATTTTCATTTAGATCATTTTGTTGAGAAAGACGATGATATTGAGAGCTACCTAAATAGGTATGAACTATTAGCTACCACGTATGGGTTAGAGAGAGAAAGGTGGAGCTTAAAGTTATCTCAGGGACTTCGTGGGGCAGCTTATGAGTTTTTGCAAAAATGAGCAGAGGTGATCAGGAAAATTATGACATGCTAAAGCAGGCTCTTTTGTTAAGGTATGAAAAGAATGCAGAATTTTATAGGAAAAAATTTAGGAATGGGCTCCAGACCTGAGAAAGTTTCTCATGGAACAAGGTGCAGAGAGGCTGGGTGAGTTGCTAAATGTTGCTGAAAGGTATCAAGCAGCTCAAGCAGAGGTAACAGGTAATAAAAAGAAACAGGTGGACAACTTTAGGGCACCACAGAACTTTAATAAATTTGATCCTAAGGATCAAAATAAAGGTAAGCACCAATTTGATAGGCCACGGTATGACAATAAAAATAAATTCCCACAATTCGATGAAAGGAAATATGATGAAAGAAAATCTTTCAACCAAGGAAAAAGGTGGTGTAAGAATTGTCAGATGGACAATCATGACACTGACCGTTGCAGAAGGAAACCTGTGTATATGGCAACCCTTAAGGTCAGGTCGACCTCAAGATCTTTCTCTCCAACTAAAAAAATACTTATCTCTCCAAATCAGATAAAATTCCATCAAATAATTCAATCCCCCCCCCCAACCCAAACCACCCCA